>OX401405.1:35863633-36151133 GCA_947846245.1 Cerastoderma edule | reverse complement strand
TGTAGTAAGGTGGTACAAACCTCTTGTTGTAGCCTCTTGAAGTGGCTCCTTGTGGGACAATGTATGATGGTTTATCGATGTCAACAAGGTTGTTCGTGATCCTAGACATCATCACTGCCTTGGCCTGTTTTCTAATTTGTTCAAGGGTCTCCCATCTCCATGTGCTGAGCATGACTCCAACGCTGCTTCTCCTACTATAATCCCCAGAAACAAATCTGGCAGCACGTCGTTGGACCTCCCCACACTTTTGGTAGTTGATATTGTAGTGGGATCCCATACCATGGAGGCGTACTCAACTTGGGGCCTGATGAGGGTCTTGTAACAAGTCTCCTTGGTGACTCGCGGGCAAGATGACAGGTTGCGCTGTATGAAGGCTAGGGTGTTGTTTGCTTTTCTTGTAGTCATGTAGATATGGGGTCCCCAGGACATGTTTGGAGTCAGAAGAGCTCCGAGGTACTCGACCTTTTTTGTAAATAACAGTGTTTCCCCATGGATTGAGTAATGGGCATCAATGTTAATGTGTTTGTTGGAGACACGCAGTACTTCGCAATTGCTTGCATTGAAATCAGTCCTTCTCCCATTGTTGCAGCTGGTTTAGATCGTCCCTTAGAACATCTGCATCAGTTGGCGTTCTGATGAGTCATCTGGGAAAAGTCTACAGGTTTAAAGTCACTCTCTGTGGCATGTCAGTTATGTACGCTAGGAACAGGAATAGGCCAATGACTGTGCTTTATGGGACGCCGGATGTTACTGGTACAGGAGATGATGACGCTCCATCCAACGTGACTGGTTGGCTTCTATCGCCGGGGAAACTCTGTATCCATTTGAGAGTGCTGTTTCTGACACCAAAGTTGTGAAGCTTGTAGAGCAGCCGTTTGTGCGGAACTTTGTCGTACGCCTTAGAAAAATCTAGCAGGACTGCATCTAGCTGCTGTGACCAATTGAGGCATTGACAAGATGATTTACAGTGATGATCAATTGGCTCTCAGTCGATCGGCGTTTTCGGAAACCATGTTGGTAAGTGGTTATGACATGTTCATCAAAGAAGCTCATCAAGTAACTATAGATGATGTGCCTAAGGAGCTTACAAGCAATGGAGGTCAGTGAGACTGGTCGGTAGATTCAATCAGTGGCCTTGTCTCCCTTCTTATATATTGGTGTGACATTGGCAGATTTCCAGTCTGTAGGGGTCTTACTCTGATCCAGTGAGGCCTTGAATATGACTGTAAGCGCTGGAGCCAGTGGGTATGCCATCTCCTTCAGGAATCTTGATGATATGGTATCTGGACATGTGGCTTTATTGGGCTCAAGGCCTTATAGAAGTTCATGAACTCCGTTGACAGTGACATGAACGTGTGGTGCGTCGGGATATGGAGACTCGCCAAGGTCTGGAAGGAAAGAGTTGTTCTCCTGTTCGAAGACAGACGAAAACTGCTTGTTCAGGATCTCGGCCTTTGTTGTTGCATCGACATGGGTAACCCCATCCTTCTTCATAGGAGCTACCCCCGAGCAGTCATACTTCTTGTTTTAAACAAATGTGTACAGTTTCTTGGAGTTGTCTTCTGTGACAAGATCATGTATATACTGGTCATGCGCCTTCTTACAAGCTTTCTTCATCTTGGGATGCTCTGTATCTATCCCAATCTCGGTTCGTCTAGCCTTCTTGTATGCGCGGGTTATTTGGCGTGCAAGTCTTCGTATGTTACAACTTCACCATTGCTGGCTAAACCTGAATGATGTCATCTTTGATAAGACGTATGTTTTAATGCTGTAGTACACCCCCTCTTGAAAATGTCCCATAATGTATTGATAGGAATAGATGGGTTTGTTCTGTAAGAAATCAGTCTGATGGGTTGTCATGGCTTCAAAATTGGCTTTCTTCCACAGATGAATCTGGTGCTTTACAAATTTTCTTCTTAGTGGCAAGATGTTCGTGTCGATGATTACAACATCGTGATCACTGATACCAGGTATTGTGGTGCATTTGCTCACTAGTGATGTTCTGTTTGTGGCCAGGATGCCGAGGATGTTCTCAAGGCGAGTTGGGAAGGTGACCGTTTGTTCATGGCAATTGTTCTTTGGCAAGTCCATTAGGGAGATGTTAAGCTGTAGTGGGTATCTGTGACCCATTATGGAGGCTGACTTCCAGTAAATATCTGGGAGATTGGTATCGCCAACGTTTGTGGTCGATAAACTGCAATAACAATAAGAGGTTTCTTCAAATTTGAACAGGGGATGGAGGCTGCTACTAGTTCAGCGTTTATGTCGATTTCAATTTCTGAAGCATCGATGTTTGCCTTTGTGATTATTGCAACCTATCCGTAGGGACTCGACATGCCATCGCGTCTGGCTGCAAAGCGGTATTCTTCTGGCAAGATCTCTCTTTCATATAAAGACTTGATCGGAAATTTGGAAGTCCGCAGTTATCGCAATACCAACATGATTCGCTGTTGTCCAGTGTGTCATATAAGAGCGTGTCTTCTGGCAAGATCCCTCTTTCATATATAGATGTGCGGAGCCATGTTTCTGAGCACAACATCAGGATTGGCTTACTATAGCACCGTTTAATTTGTTGTTTTTATTCCAGGTACCGATGCCTTTAGTCAAAATAGTGATTGATAAACTTCGTAAAACCGGTTCTAATAAAGTTAGAAAAATTATTACACATCACTTGAGTATGCGCTTAGCATGTACTGTTCAACAAACTTTACTTGAAATTACTCGAAAGAATAATGCAATGACCTTTTGTTCGGGTATCGTCGTTGGATAAAGATTAGTTTGTTATAAATTGAAAAGCAGTTGTGTTTCTGTAAAACGAATGGCTGACACGGAAAATTCCGATAGGTTTCACGAAAGTGAATTAGTCTTAAGTTAAGTTTGTTGAACAATAGTCCATGCGACCTTTCCATGTTCAATCAAAAGTAAAGATTCTTTGTTTTTCTTAGTTGACTCATTTTTTACATGATTTTTTTATACACATTCGAGCAGTACTGATAGATATTAAAAACGTATGATTGGATCTTACTAGTATTGAAATCATTCAGCACAATAAATCTTTCGTTTTCAACATTCTGTCATACAATGCGCGAAATGTATTGACAGAAAGGTAATATCTAAATGAAATATATCAAACAAAATGTATTTAACGAAAAGCATCAAACTAAAAATAACGATAGATCTACCCGGTTTGACCACAAAGTATAGGCAAACAAGGATCCTTCATCATTTTCATCCGGGTAAGGAAGCAACGTAGGATAATTGAAATATTTTTAACAGGATGGAATTATCTTGATGGATAAAGAAATCAATAAATACGATTCACTCGTCGCTCAACAATGACCGGTCAAGTTTATTTAAGCAAGCTTTCAGTAGCTAAGAAATAGAGAGTGGGTTGTTGGTGTCTTGAATCGGAAATGTAATCGAATGAATATTATATGGTGAGCAGAAAAGTATTGTGTAGTCCTGGCGAGGAAATATTATTCACGTGAAAAGGTACACTGACTGCTGGGATATATATATATAAGCCTGGTACTCAATGGCATTGGACTTTCGAAGCAAGGGCAAATGTGCAGGCGAAAAGTGTTTTTTTTTTAAAACCTTTTCGTGTAAAAAACATTGTCATGATTGATACAAAGGTATCAATGAAACCATGTAAACAAAGAATATAGGAAATAAAGTGACAAGAAAACAAGAAGTAAGAAAAGAAACACAGAAAATGGCAAAAAGATAATGGAAAAATTTAAATAAAAGTAAAGAAAAAAGAGAAAGTAAAGTGTATGTGTTAAATAACATATTCAAAATCTGTGTTACACTTTATTTATTTAAAAGAAAGAAATGGATATATCCTTCCAAACGTCATAACTTATTTGCAATTTTTTAACATGACTAACCATTAATTCGGCGCTAGTACTGGTGTAATATCCAGGACGCATTCATCGAGAGTGAATTAAAGAAGCCTCGAGCTTCCGTCACAATCGATGCAAGACAAATGACTTTAATGTTACGATATATTTTGTAACTTGCTAAAGAGACACCTAATGACAATTATAAACAACAAAGAAATAACATGGTTAACGGTTAAAACTATAGTGATACAAGGATATATTGCTCATTGCCTCATTCTGAGCAATATATCCTTTTGTCGAAAGACGTTTGCAGCAATAAGAGTTGTTATGGAGTGAAGGAAAAAGAAAATGCATAACCAATTATGACTCACAAGGTGTGTGGTTTTAGAAGTGGGGTCGCTTTCTAGATCAATTTACCTCTCCCATATAGCTACGTAAACAAAGGTTTTCACACTAAGTATATCTAATATTGATTCTATAAATTTTCGCGTTTTCTTGTTTGTTTGATGATCATTATACTTGACAGAACTCATTTAAAGTATATTTTATGTTCAAGTTCAAGTTCCTTTCTTAACCCGTTATCCACATAATAATTTTATGCACGTCCAAACTCAGAGAAAATGCTGATGTCAATAAAACCATGAAAGATAATGCCTTAAAAAATCATTTTCTTAATATTTTGAGTAGTAGGCATTGTTACAAAATGGCTTCACGACATGCTAATGCAGTCAGGGTGAGTTATATTTTATTAATACTGATTGGAATCGTCTCATGGAGGCAATGTTGATGTTAACAACTAAGGCTTTTAAGCGATTTCCCTTCCATCGTTTGATGGCGGCGCGGGCTCAATGTAAGACTATAGTATGTACTTTTCAAACATGCATCACTTGCTATAGTTTGCACTGCGTGCTTAATATTTTTTATGTATCTTGTTCATTTAACGATTTGGACCATGTTGGAAAGTATTAAGTGACTAAGATTAGAAAGAATATTGACTGTCATGTAGCACTAATGAGGGAATAATATAAGCCTGAAAGGTATACTAACATTAGTGCTTTGACTAGAATGCAGGACTTTTCAATGTTACATAACAGGGTTCTACAAAAGGCATCTTCCCAATTGGAAATTTCTTTAAAGTCATACATTTGGCAAATGAATTCAAAGTTACACCAGCTTTTAGGTTTCCCAATTTAGCAAGTTCAGTGTATCAATTTCAAGGATCCAGCCGTCCTAGGTCTCTTTCTAATTCAAGGAAGATATCCCCTGCCTTAGTGATGTAACTTAAATTCTATTGAAAGCAGCTTAAAAGTCCAACACAAGATAATATAGTGCATTTTTATAGTTGACAGTTATGTGGAAATACGATAGCCGGTCTCTCACTTTTGTCACCTGCAGTTATAAGAATGGAGCCTACGGAAGACTCCGGTATGAAAGCTGACAAACTAATGAACAGAAGAACAATCTACATAATGGAATGGGTGTGTTAACTTTAGTTTACAACAAGTGTGACGGAAGTTTGAAGCTTAATAAATTCACTCCCAATGACTTGCTTCCTGGATATAGTATCTTGTTGGTTTGTCCCCGTAATTTTCACCTCGCCCAAGTTGGCAATGGGGATTGAACCCTGGACCCTCGGATCAAAGGCAGATGCTCTACCACTCCACAAAATGTTTTTATTATTATTCGTTCGTAACAAATTATTCATTTATTACCTTGCACTCATTACCAAGTGTTCCACTCTTTAGAAAATCATTTATTTACTTCCATTAACACATTTCAAATTATATGTTTACAATTTTATCTATTCATTCATTCCAAATTACTTTTTTATTTAACAAAAACATCTTAGGCAGTTAACGTTTCTCGACGTCATAGGATTATTTTTTCGGAACTGATGAACATAAAGAAATACACATTTGTCAAGTATTTCAGCATAGAAACCAATAGTTTATTAGACGAATTTGGGCATTTTCATTTTATACAAAGACGACATAATTTAAAAATAGCGTCAAGCTATTAATTACCGGTCACAGGATATTCAGAACACTGAAATAAAACATAAATCAAGTACACGCTCTTGTACTGAGGTGTTTACATCGATCCTGCCTGAGTAACACAAAGTTGACAATTTAGAACTTACACAGAAAGAACAACAGGGTATACAGGCTCCATAATTAACGAAAAGAGAGGCCAAAACCATCTCGTGTCTTACACAATTATGATGTATTATATATAGATAATCCTTTACTCATCTAAAATAATGAATAGTAGTATTACTATTATTCGCTCGGTTTAAAGTATTCATTTATTACCTTTCACTCATTACACTTTATTTGTCTTAAATGATCCACTCTTTACAAAATCATTTATTTTCTTCCATTATCTCATTTCAAATTATCCGTTTACAAATTCATCAATTGATTCATTCCAAATAATTTTACTATCATAGAATACCGCCTCTTATTCAAAGTATATGAACAGTATATATATATATTATAAATCTGCAATATAAATGCTCTTTTCATTTCTGTTCAGTAATGAACAGGGTTGGAATGCTGTCAATAGTCTACTATCATGTTGCTTTAGAAATCGTTGTTGTCATTTTATTGGCCAAAGACAATTCATTTTAAAAGTTTGAGATACCAATTGTGAGATAGTCTTTTTAAAAACGTGAAATAAGCTTCCATATATTTTAGTGCTTTGCCGGCAAACTCTTACCAATTTCAATGTTTTTGCACAATGAACAATGTTTATACATGTGCCGTGAAACGTTTATGAAACCCACAGATGATGGTATCTATAATACTGCCGCTTACCTATGGGTATTTTAAGATAAGTGTTTACAAGATAAACTGTTTAAACGGTCTCCATCACACAAATCTAGTTTCATTTACTCTATAGACATTTTATATCATTTCATCTGTAGAAGACATTCCATTTTGAAAAAAAAAGATGAAATATCATAAACTATTTACAATTCTCAATCTATGAGATAATGTTTTCAAGAAATCAAGTGCTTGCAATTTTCAGAGAAGACGCAAGTAGGCCTATACACATGAGGTTCTACGAAGTGAAGTTTTTTTTTAAGGTTTAACCCCTTTCAAGAGACAAAAGGTTTGCCGTTATTTATCGGAATAAACCGGAGTCATTTGCAATGAATGTTTTTTTTTCTTTTTAGGCTGAATTGAATTCTAAATTGGTCGGGATACATAGCTATTCTCACATCATGCAAAAAAGCGCAAATACTTGCTTCTTCCCAATGTTGTCTTTGAATACTACACAAAAATACAACACTGTTAAATAAGGCTGCTTTTGGTTTCGACCCAAAATCAACAGGCTAAATAAAAGGTCCAGTTAAAGAAAACATGAATATTAATTTTATCCATGGTTCGCTGTGAGTGTTAACTGTAAAGAGGTTGCCTTATGAATTCTGACACAATAGAAATCAAGACCAATAAGTAGTTTAAATAATAATTTCCATGTCCGTTTATGTTTCAAGATATAATGACTTGAAAACAATAATGACAAAATAAGTAAC
Source organism: Cerastoderma edule (assembly GCA_947846245.1). Classification (NCBI taxonomy): domain Eukaryota; kingdom Metazoa; phylum Mollusca; class Bivalvia; order Cardiida; family Cardiidae; genus Cerastoderma; species Cerastoderma edule. The sequence continues at coordinate 36,143,750 of OX401405.1, read as the reverse complement.
TACCTTCCCCAAGCATATTTCCCTAAGAAACAACTGCAAAGATATCCCCTATTACCTTGCTTTAAAACGCATCGAAACTCTTCACGGCTTTCAGCACTTTGATTTAAAAAGTGTTTTATCACGCTTCATTGCCAGACTAACAGGAAGTCAGTGGTTGTCATATTATCATTGATCAAATATGAAGGTAACTCATACAAAATTTTCATTTGCATTGCCAGACTAACAGGAAGTCAGTGGTTGTCATAATATCATTGATCGAATATGAAGGTAACTCATACAAAATTTTCATTTGCATTCCAGCTGTATTGTTAAGCTTTCTATTAATTCAAAGAGTAAGACAATCTCAGTCACGTCAATACGTTGGACTATCCGAGATTAAAAGCATTCGCTTACAAATACCGGGAAAAAGTGCAAAGAGGTAAGTCTTTTCAATTATTCTTTAAATCAAATTTTGCTGTCACTACAAACAACTTTTATTCGCTCACGTCTGAATTTATCAGACATATGAGTATAGTAATACAATGATATTACATTCATTCACATAAACAATAGTAATGTATAATATAAGTTGTAAGGAAACAGAAATATGTAAAATAGAAGAGACAGGGATTGGATGGGCTATGCGCTTGACTAGCGCACCATTAGATCTATGAGACAGACTATATAAGAAATGTGATGGCTTAATCTAAAAATAGATTACGTGTTAGTTTCACACTACACACCTCACTACACATGTTTTGGTTTTAAGGTTGCTTCCGTTTTGAGCAGAAGTACCATTCACTTTCGGATTATTATCATTCATTCCTTGAAGATGCAATCATTTGCACTAATAACATGGATAATAGATGATCATACTAGCACGGTAAGCACCTTGGCCTAATTTGTTGTTGTTTAGTTTATGCTGTTTGTTAATATAGACTAGCTAAAAGAGAGCAAAGAGTAAGAAATGAGACAGAGAGAGAGACAGAGCGATAGTGCGACATGATTAATTCAGCAACTGATTTACAAAACAATAATATCAAACTGATTAATCCTATTTCTATACAATATAGTCGCTACTACAACTCCTACGTACCCTTTTAGCTTGTTTTTAATGATCCTAAATCAAAGTAATCAATCGTATCTACTCGGCAATCCCCGTAACAAGTCGGTAGATATACCTCGTAGGCAGTACATGAATACACCAGAAATCCTGGGGTAATTCGCCTTATTTCCGGCGGCTAACGCAAAATGCACACAGGCACTAAATATGTATTTTTAATACACACAAATTGGTTATATATCACAATTGAATGTTTGTTTTTACCCTTTTCATTAAAGATGACCATATCAACACATCTTTGATTCATATTTTGTCAATCGTATCTACTCGGCAATCCCCGGCTTGTGCCGGGGATTTCCGAGTAGATACGATTGCAAACGGACATGCCCTTCGTTGCTGACCTACTTTCAAAAATGGCTCCCCATTGCCTCCGAGGTTATTTTAAGAAATGGCCGAGGTGTTCCGAATGCAAAGTAATAGCTAGCAGACAACTCTACAGTGAGTCTACTCTAGAAAAATCGATACAAACAAAGTGTTAGCACTGATGGGTCAAAAACAGTGCAGCAAAAAGGGCGATTTCTCAAAACAAGCATACAGTTCTCCTATAGGAGCAATCGTATCTACTCGGCAATCCCCGTCACAAGTCGGTAGATATACCTCGTAGGCAGTACATGAATACACCAGAAATCCTGGGGTAATTCGCCTTATTTCCGGCGGATAACGCAAAATGCATATAGGCACTGAATATGTATTTTAATACACAAAAATTGGTTATATATCACAATTGAATAGTTTGTTTACCCTTTTAATTAAAGATGATCATATCAACACATCTTTGTTTCATATTTTGTCAATCGGCTCTTTTCGGCAATCCCCGGCTTGTTACGAGGATTGCCGAGTAGATACGATTGGCCCTTCGTCGCTGACCTACTTTCAAAAATGGCTCCCCATTACCTCCGAGGTTATTTTAAGAAATGGCCGAGGTGTTCCGAATGCTATAGGAGTTGTTTAGCACATTTCGCAATTTTATAAAGACTCCTTGTATGAAACAAATAGAGAGTGAAAACAAAGTCAATACTGTAAAATATGGGGGTTGGACAGGATCACTGTCACAAAAGAGGAACTGTCTCTGATAGACAATTTCTCTTTGTCACGGAGGCCCTCACTCAACTTCTGATCTTATTTGCCATGCATGTAGTAAGCCTTTAAGTGACTTTGGTTGACTTGCGATTGTTATTGGAATATATTTTTATGAAAAATTAAATTAAGTAGTGAAACAAAAGAACTGTAAAAGGAAAAATAAAAACAGTTATATCAAATTATAGATTGTCAGAATTGCATATAGATTCAAAGTCAAAGCTATAGTACAATATTGTCTATTACATGTTATTGTATTTTGATCTATTCATTTTTAAGATTGTTCTAATAAAAATAGCTAAATGATGAGCAGTTTTATGTGATTCATTTTTCATTAACTGGACATACTTAACCAAATTTGGGTTTCTATAATAGTATTGATGTATGTACATTTTTCTTTCTACATCAAAAAAGGGACATTTAAGTTACATGTGCATTTCGTCACCTATGTCATTCAAAGTACATAATGGACATTTTCTATCATAGTAGGTAATATTGTTCCACCTACCAGTCTCAGTAGGGAGAAAATGATTACTTGTCCTAAACTTAGCTATTATTAGGCTATCATTCCTACTAAGATTGATAAGATAATTTTCAAGTGCATTGTTGTCTTTAATATTGTAATAATTTCTACCCTTATTTGACTCTTGCGTTTTACCATGCCAAATTTGAAAATGTTGATCTATAAGGGATTGTTTTATAATTGATTTGATAGAATTACTTGTAATGTTTGATTGGTTTAACCATATGTCAGACATACCACATGAGTCAAGTATTGATTTAGTGTAGTTTAACCACTTTGATGTTAAGTTTGGTATGTGTTGCATATATTTATATATTTTGTATGATAATTTATTTTATTTGCAAGTGATTAGCCTGTTCCAAAATCCTATTATTCTTGATTTGATTATTATTTCTAGTGGATATCTTCCTGTTTCTGCATAAAGCATGTAGCGTGGTGTGGTTTTCTTAAGGTTAAGGAGTTTTCTGATAAAATCACAGTGTATTTGCTCTAGCAGATTGATATCTTCATATGCCCAGACCTCACTGGCATATGTTAAAATTGGTACAATAGTATGATAGAAAAGTTTTAATGAAAGGTCTATTGGCAGTTGCAAATTATTGATACGTTTATACACAAGATGTAGTGCCTTGCGGGCTTGTTGAACTAGATGTTTTCTTGTAGTCAAGAAGCTTCTATTTGTATTAAAGAAGGTGCCAGGGTATTTATATGAGTTAACAATTTCTACTATATTGTTTTCAATTTTGAAAATGCAGTTTCTTGGTTTTGAGCCAAATACCATTACTTTGGTTTTTTCAACATTTATTTTTAATTTCCAAGTTTTGCAATAAGTAACAAAATTGTTAATACTAATTTGTAGATCATGAGGATTGTCTGCAAGTATGATTGTGTCATCTGCATATAATAGAAGAATAAGCTTGATGTACAAGTCTGGGTCTAAATATAAATCATTAAAATTAAGTCCATTACTATTCAGATTGTATAGATGTTCTTCTAGATCATTGAGAAAGAGAGAAAATAAAATCGGCGAAAGATTTTCGCCTTGCCTCACGCCGCAGTTACAACTGAGAAGGGTTGATTTTTTGCCATTAATCGAAACACAAGATTTAATGTTTTTGTACATGCTTTTTACTATATTGAAGAATTTCCCATTAATATTCTGCTTTAAGAGTTACAAATAGAAAGCAACTAAGTTCACAAAGTATTATTGAATTTGTTTTCTTCTTCTTCTTCTTGTATCTGCTACTTCGGATTAAAGTAAGAAAGCTCAATTGTAAGGGTCGAAGTATGCGATAGGTGTATCTAGTGATGGAGTGTCGACCTCTGGTAGCGAGGGTCCCGGATTTGACTCCTGTAATCGGAGAGTCGAATTGTTGTGAATGACCAAAATAAATCGGCGCGAGTACTGGTTGTGTACCCAGGGAGCAGAGTCGAGTTTGATGAGTTTTAGTTGGAAGTTCTCGTTTCACAATTGACGTAAAAATAGATTTATAAGTTGATTTAGAGGAGCCCTTTCAATGCAAAAACTCTTCATTTGTGTATGAAATTGTTAAAACTGATTGTTCATAGATGTAAGGAAACTTAAACCTTGAAATTTTATTTATTTTGAAATTATAAAGCAGCTGTTCTTTTGTAAGATACGTTGTAGATAATGGCCAATGGAAGTCAAATACGTTCTTCTTAAAGTGTTTAGAGTCTGCATACTATGAATGAATATGTATTTAGACCAAAAAGCGTCCCAACAGTTTTGAAATCGATAGCTTAACTTCTGTACATATATATTTATTCATTTTACTAATTCTATATCAATTTTGCCTTCAGTATTGAGAACATGAGTAATAATCTACGATTTCTTTAAACATCGATTTTTTACAGATATGACAAATACTAGTATACAAGAATAAACTTTGGTGTAACATTGAATTTGCTAGTAATCATAATATTAGGGCAAACATGGAAGAAAATTACATAAAAGTATTTGGTTGCATGATGAATTTCCAACAACTACCTGGCTGAACATGAAATGTGTGACATTTCTTCTGGCCCTCGCTTCGAACACTTGCAACTTGCTTAGATGTAAACGGGTACATATTTTCGCGGGTCTCACTGTTTAAAATCGATGATGTACATGTTCGAATGCAATAATCCATGTTCTGTAAATCTAGTTCGTTTATAAACAGTATATATCTTTCTTTCTAAATGAAATAAAATCTTTAAAATGGCCACCAGTTTTTGAAGTCATTGTTTTAGGTCATCGCAAAACTGCTCGAGACATTTAGCGTATTCTGCCCATTTAAAAAACACCAAATAAACTATGATTTCTCCGAACATAGATTTTTTCCAGATATGACACATATAACAGAACAAACTTAGGCTTACCTTACATGATATATATAAAGTGCACTAAAGAATAAACGTTCAATTTTCGCATAAATTAAGCATGAAAAGTAAACCCCCAAATGAAAAAAGTAGTCTTGTTAGATAACATTTCGTTCCTAGAACAGAACAAAATAGAATATTCTGTGTCTGTTCTCTACACTACAGTCTAAACTGAAATGACTGGAATAACGGAAACTTTACCGAATCGTTCCGGAATATTTGATATCATAACCGTCCATCTTGATAATTCGAACTTTTATTCAAATTTATTTGTCGTTCAAATCATTGAATTTACTAGAAATCATAATATTAGGGCATAACAAGTAAGAACATAACATAAACAAATTTGGTTGCATGATAATCTTCCAACAACGACCTGGCTGAACATGAACTGCGTGATGCCGGTATACATACCGTGACTTGACATTTCTTCGGACCCATACTTCGCACATATGCAACTAGTTAAGAGGTAAACGGGTACATATTCTTGCGCGCCTCACTGTTTAAAGATCGATAATGTACATGTGCGAGTGCAATAATCTGTGTTCCGTAAATCTGGTTCATTTATAAACAGTTTACTAGAATGCGACACCTGAAGGATATCACGAGATAAAATGAGGTGTAGAGTACCCACTCTACGAATAACTCTTAAAAGTTCTTTTTTCACCCTTATAACAGCCAATGCGACGTCACATTTCCAAAATCAATCGAATCCAGCCGGGTATGCAGTCATAAACTATTATAAGTTAGGAGAAAAATTCTAACGTTCGCAACTGTCTGATATTTACCAAAGTTACCGACATTAAACCCCCAAAATGAAAAAAAAGTAGTCATGTCAGATGACATTTCGTTCCTAGAACAGAACAGAACAGAATACAATACTAGAATGCGACACCTGAAGGATATCACGGGATAGAATATAGTGTAGAGTACCCACTCTACGAATAACTCTTAAAACGAGTTATCTTACCCTCATAAAAGCCCATTTGAGCCTCACATTTTCAAAATCAATCGAATCCAGTTGATTATGCAGAACTAATAAACAATCATAAGTAAGGAGCAAACTTCTAACGTTGGCAGCTATCTGATATTTACCGAAATTACCGGCATAACGTAAACTTTACCGAAGCGTACCGGAATATTTGATATATTATATCCGTTCTTTTAGATGATATAAACTTTTATTCGAAATTATTTATGATCCAAAACATTAACTAGTAATCATAATATTAGGGCTCTCGTTTTCAATGAAATAAAATCTTTCAAATCTTAGAAAAGTGGCAAGCAATTTTTGACGTCATCGCAAAACCGCTTGAGACATTTCGCGTTTTCTGACCAATAAAAAAAGTATTAAACTACGATTTCTTCAAACACAGATTTTTTCCCCAGATATGAGAAATATGCCAGAACAAAGTTATGCTTACCTTATATGATATATATAAAGTGCACTAAAAATTAACGTTCAGTTTTCGCATCAAATAAGCATGAAAATTAAACTCCCAAAATGAAAAAAGTAATCGTGTTAGATAACATGTACATTGTATTTCTAGAACAGAAAAGAATAGAATATTCTGTGTCTGTTCTCTACACAACATTCTATATTCTGTATCTGGTCTCTACACTACATTCTATACAATGAATTTATGTGCATTCGGACCCCAAAATGTGGCAGCGGTTTTGAGATCCATTGCATAACGACTGTTCATACTCCGGTTAGTCGACAATCTTTGAGTAACCTTTGCGCTCAGAAGCCTTTTTACATGAACTAGTTTACCGCAACACAAAATCTGTATTGGTTCACCGGCATATTATTTTGACTTGTTAGTTTTCTTATGTGTGATTATCAAATTTTAACTACATTGTAGCTTTACTATAATCACAAGGTTTATAAGACTATTCCTGTTTAAATGAAATTTTAATCTGATTTAAAATCTGCCTTTCAGTACTTGAATCAAATCATAGAGAGACACATCTTCTGCAATGTAATGTAAAGTGATTAATGTAATAAGGGCACCTTGTGTTTTGCGAGGAGCAAACAGGGCCTGCAACAGTAGGTGCCAATTTGCGCCAACGATAATGGTGCTAAATTGCTGACAATCTGAACTTATCGGATTTATCTAATGAAAAGAGCTCTGACATAATACGGATTCCTCAATATTGCTCCTTACAAGACTTCGTGTACTTTCGTTGCACTTTCGTTTTCGATGAAAATTGTCAAATGTAGTATCTAAACGGTTATCCTTTATGATGAGGGAACCAAAAACATATCACAACTTATAGATTCACCACTACGCATCAGTAGCCGATCGAAGTATTTTGTTTAAAATAAAGTTCAGCACTTCCATATGCATTGAACTTCTCATTGTCGACGCTTACAGGAGACGTGCGTGTAATTAGTTGGAGACACATGGCACACAATTTGTAATCCATAATCTTATCGAATTAAAAACTATTTTAGTCTTATTGAGTTGTTCAAAGCTACAATCTAATATCAATGGGTTGTTCAAAGTTCTTATTTAACATTTAATTTTTATCTTCAGATTTCAAAATTATGTTCATGTTCATAAAATTGTAAATCGCCATTTTTCGTAATTCACATTCCGGACGTCTTTTGTATCAATCAAATCACATTGCCATGTTATTCTTAAATTCACCTTTTTGGTCCCAATCAAATCACATTGCCATGTAATTCTAAAATTCACCTTATTCGTCCCAATCAAATCACATGGCCATATAATTCTAAAATTCACCTTATTTGTCCCAATCAAATCACATTGCCATGTAATTCTAAAATTCACCTTAATGGTCCCAATCAAATCACATTGCCATGTAATTCTAAAATTCACATTATTGCCATGTAATTCTAAAATTCACATTATCAATCAAATCACATTGCCATGTAATTCTAAAATTCACATTATTCGTCCCACTCAAATCACATTGCCATGTAATTCTAAAATTCACCTTAATGGTCCCAATCAAATCACATTGCCATGTAATTCTAAAATTCACATTATTGGTCCCAATCAAATCACATTGCCATGTAATTCTAAAATTCACATTATTCGTCCCACTCAAATCACATTGCCATGTAATTCTAAAATTCACCTTATTCGTCCCAATCAAATCACATTGCCATGTAATTCTAAAATTCACATTATTGGTCCCAATCAAATCACATTGCCATGTAATTCTGAAATTCACCTTATTGGTCCCAATCAAATCACATTGCCATGTAATTCTAAACTTCACCTTATTGGTCCCAATCAAATCACATTGCCATGTAATTCTAAAATTCACCTTATTTGTCCCAATCAAAACACATTGCCATGTAATTCTAAAATTCACCTTATTGGTCCCAATCAAATCAGATTGCCATGTAATTCTAAAATTCACCTTATTGGTCCCAATCAAATCCCATTGCCATGTAATTCTTAAATTCACCTTATTGGTCCCAATCAAATCACATTGCCATGTAATTCTGAACTTCACCTTATTGGTCCCAATCAAATCACATTGCCATGTAATTCTAAAATTCACCTTATTGGCCCCAATCAAATCACATTGCCATGTAATTCTAAAAATTCACTTTATTGGTCCCATTCGCATTAGATGTTTACTTAGCGCCAATTGGTGATAAGTTTGTGTCAGAGGTCGGAGGTCACCATTACACCACTTGGCGATACTTGTCGACTATATAGAGTCAGTCATTGGCTTACTAGTTCAAACCCCCTGAGTATGCTTATGAGCAACATTTCCACTATATCTTATATTTTTATATAGGCGTGCTTCATTTTGTTCGCGCCATTTGATGCCACTTGCTGGTAACTTGGCGCTGATTTCTCGATGTAATTGGGGCGACGAAAATTTCAAACATTTTGAAATTGTCTTGCCACTAAATTCAAAGTTGATGAGGAAGAGGCCACCATAAGTCATAAGGGAGGCAGTTTGAGACAACACACACCCTTAGACACCTTATTGGCGCCACGAGGAGCCACCAAAGGTTTTACTAACATGCACCATTAGGCGCCGGCCCAGTTGACTCCTACCACAACATGCAATTTATTTTAGATTTCAAAGTCCTTGGCATAGGTCGCTATCACCAGTAAAACCCGATTAATGTGGTGCCCATGTATCTTTTTCGTAATGTTTCGCACTTTCCACAAAGTATGATGCCTAATTAATATTCCGTAGTTTGTTTTGTATATACCATACTGTGATACAATTATTTAACTCTTTTTCAAAATGCTTGTTTACAGGTACTTGTTCACAGACGTGAGGAAATTAGGAAGATAAATCTATTTCTTTAAAACTGCACAATGTATGTTCTTTTAAATGATGCGCACTACAAAATATCCATTGGAAGCAAATCTAGATCGTCTTTAATTCTTTAAAGTGCATTTACAGTGAATAAACATGTATTTCAATCGAAAGTGTTACATCGCTTTTGGAATCTAACGCATATAAAACTGCACATAGCACGCTCGAATAAAACCTAATCGGGACGCCTGTTTGAAAAGTCACGCGATACACACAAACTATGAACTTACGTTGACAACAACTTAAAGTCATCCTTTGATATTCGGTTTCATTGGTCCCAGACGTTAAACGAACATTTCCCCAGCAATAATCCACTGACTTCATTGTGTCATTTACTGTAAACAATCCTCGCCCGTTTTACACTTCTATGAACACTTTTTGACTGTATCATCGTCCTACTTACTTTTAAAAGGATGTCAAATGTATTTTGAGTTTTAATTTCGATTGTACTAGAACTTCAAAGGTTTTACAATATATAAGAGATAAAGTCACAGTTATACCGCTGTGTTTTCATAGAATACAGGGCAGTAATCGTAACTACTCGGGAAATTCTGTGAACTGAGTACTACACCTCGTACGTAAGTGTAGGGTAACAATTGTTGGGGTGATTCGTTCCACGCTAATAACACGTTTCCTATGTTCGTCTGCGTTGAGTAGTTCTGTTCTACGTATAGTGGTGTTGGACATCATTTTAAATCAATATTTTTTATCGTTAACTCATACATGATAGTGGAATTATTACTTGTAATATACATCTGTTTCCTTAATCAAGTTAAATGACTATTTTACATTTTAAATCTAAGATCTGTATTTGAAAACGAAAGTGAAACGAAAGAAGACTAGCGACAAACACTATTGCGGCTACCATATTAATTAAGAGGTGTTTTCATTGGATAAGCCGAATGAGAATAAATATATATATATTTAGCAGACTGCGGCTAGAAACGAGTATTTAGCTAAAGACTTTCAACGGTATCATGATAAGCCACTATCCGGAATCGAGGGCAGCTATTTAGGTCTCGAATTCACGACGGGGACCCTTCAACCACTACAGTACACCTTATTGATTACTAGAGTTTTTGAAAAGCAATGTTTTCATTGTAGGTCGCAATGCTGCATTGGTGTTTTGTCCTGCTGTCGTTGTTTGTGATGGTGAAGACGGATGGCCAACTTCGAACAGAACGATGTTTACAACAAGACATTCGACTCAAGTGCAATGGACTGGTCCCAAGAGTTATTCCACCGAATGTTACCTATGTATCCATACAGGAATATGTGGGATCTGTAAATGGACTCAACCAATCCGTATTTCAAGGCCCGGGCTGGTCTTCGGTTACGAGTTTACACTTTCACCAGAATCAAAGACTAGAATCTTACTACATAGGCGATCGCAGTTTCTCCAAACTCTCTAGACTAACCTTGCTAAAGATAAACTCGTCCGATCTCGACGTGTTCACAAAGTATGCCTTTGTAGGTTTATATAGCCTGAAAGTCCTTGACCTTTCCGACTGTGTGTCGCTCGACGTCGACACACTTGTTTCGGCATTAAGCACCGAGCATGTACTGCCGTCTATCGACACATTGTTGCTTGAAAATGTTGGAAGTATATATGACCGATTCATAAATCTAAATCGAGATTTCTTTGATATGCTGTGGAAAAGAAACATTTCCACACTCAGTCTTGCTAACACGAATGTGTATGCGAGACATGAAGACGTCATACATGATGCTTCACGGCATATACCGCTTGTAAAGTTAAACGTGTCTCACATAAATATTCACAGTAAATTAAAAAGCGCCGATATCGAATATATCTTGAAGCACACAAAGGTTCTCGATATAAGTGGCAATACAATTAGAAAAAACATACATTCCAAACCACGACGGTATTCAGAATGTTTCGCGAATAAAGGTCATGTAGAAAATATATTAGCATTACAAATGGAACAGATTTACGCAAACAACATGATAATAACACCACAGCCCTTTAATTTAAACCATACTTCTAACATGATGAATTGTTCAATAAATTTGAAATTGCTGCACCTTCGCCAATGTAAACTCGAAGTGATTGATATACGCGTTAATTGGCCAATGGGGGCGCCAAAATTAGACTTCGATATCTCGAGTAACGCTATCAGAGTTTTCTACATAAGAGGGCACATGCCTGTTTTCAAACTGAACCTCTCGCACAATAAGCTCTATCAAATGGAGACACGTCCTGATTTCGTCGAAGCATTCCATGCGTTCCCCCTTTTAGAGGAACTCGACTTGGAGAGCAATGGATTACACAATCTACCACGCAACATCTTCCTGTATAATACACGGCTTTTGCGTATAGGTTTACGTAAAAACTATTTAACTACTTTATCCTTCGACGTAAGACCTCTGGAGAGTCTGAGTACTCTAGATTTAAATCAGAACATGATTGCTGACATCGATAATGAGCATCTTTCAGGAATTAGAGATTTACAACTAAGCCAAGAGATTAATAACAAAACAGCTGTCTTGAAAGTCGATTTCCGCCAGAATGACATTAAATGTTCATGTCAAAATTATGAGTTTTCTAGGTGGATTTCGACAAGGCATCATTACATCCAAGACCCTGTATACAATTTGAGTTGCCGTTTGGACACCGACCATTTCAAAATTGACGAGGAAGCTTTAGGAATAATGCTTGGTATTTGTAGACAAGCTCTCAAAACGGTCGTCTTACTGACGACCTTGTTCGTTGTAGTTGTGATATCTGTCTCGGTTGTATTATTGTGGAAACGTATGGTGAAGAAAATAGAGACAGATTGGTTCATTGAACAGTTCATAGATAAGAAGACACAAGAACAATATCTGGCCTTAATATCGCATAGTAATCGCGACAGAGAAATTGTATTCAATCATATTAAACATCAGCTTGAGGATTCAATGAGAAGAGTTGTTCCAGTTGAATTCGATTTGATTTGCATGGGCGATACCCATTTTAAACCAGGCCGTTCTATAGTTGATGAAATTCACAGAACAGTTTCAGAATCGTGTGTGGTTATATTCGTGATTTCTCAAGCATTCTGCGAAAGTGGATATTGTTTACGTGAAATGAAGGAAGCCTATGCACAGAATAAGCCACTCATACTAATGTTCCTAGAGGAAATCGACGAACAAAGAATGCCTCCGCTCGTGAACTCAATATTCACTAACTTCTCGAGAGTTAAGATCGCCATGGATAATGGGAACGTTGTTTTAACGCCAACGTGTGATTCCATAACACAATCCATCATAATGTTAGCCGTGAATGAAATGAATCGGACCGCGTTTTCAAGCTGCTGGCGTAGATTGTGTCCAAAGGAGTATAGGATTGTACAGCAAAACATCTAGAAAATATGCCAGCATGTATTTGTCTTGATAACCATAAGAATTTAAGGATCGGTATTTTCAAGTGTGTCAATATTTAATCAACATTCGGCATTGATCCACGAGAAACCTTTTAATAATTGCAATATCAAAATCGATAATCTCATGCTTAACTGTAGTGTGTTTGCTATTCTTGTAGTGAAATTCTTCTATTTAACACTGATTGGAAAACTGTAAAATAATACTTTTTGATGAAAAGCGGAAGTCGGGCTACACAAATATTAATGTTAATCTGAGTAGAATCACTGTTCATAGAGTATTTCCCAAGATGTTCGGCTTAGTTAGGTTGTCTATGCATTATAGCTTGATTAGGTTGTCTATGCATTATAGCTTGATTAGGTTGTGTCCAAAGGAGTATATGATTGTACAGCAAAACATCCAGGAAATATGCCAGCATGTATTTGTCTTAGACCGAATAGTGCATGCATGCGAACCCAATTACTTAACGGTAGGCGTTAGAAACAATAAAACAAGTATCCATCGGTTTAAAATACAACAAGGAAAGCATATGGAACGGGGGACTTGTCGCAAACGGTAGTGTTTTAATTAGTTTGAATATTTTTTAAACTATAGGAGATAGATAACTTAACCTTTGTTTCTACACATTACGTTCGAAACTAAAGGCTTTTTGTGAAGCTAATGTGATAGAGAATATTTTGTGTTTTGGCAATCAATGCAATAGCAATCGTCTCTCAAAGCCCTTAAATTACTGATTTACGGTAGTGGTACGTTCGAAAATGTTTTAATTTTCAATTTGTTATTCCTTCAAAAACTAAAGTTACCTGACACCAAAGTCTCAAAACTAATTCGCTGATAGCATGAGTTGGCAACTTTTAAACGTTGGGTGAAAGGTTTGAATGTGTTCGTTTGTCGGCTCATCAAGTACTAGACAGGGAACCGGTTTATCATTTATCGAATAGAGACCAGTATTGAACAATTCTACTTTGACGACTATAATCAAATAATTCGGCGTTTCCAACGTCATGTAAGATATAATGTGGCCGTCAGTGTTCTCTACTAGGCTCCCATTTCTTTAGCTCGCGGTATAATTCAGTTGGGAAAAGAATGCTCAGGCCTAAAACGTGTTTGTTTAGAATAACATCTTCAAAAGCAGTATGTAGGGTAGGTAGGGCTTCACTTAAGTATGCATATTTCATTTTAAAGAAAATTGTGAAACAGAACCGTCTTCTGGCACAGACCAGTATCCATCTTAATGTGAGGTTTGTTGTAGGGTTTTACACCGCATCAAAAGTCGTATGCGGGTATGCATGGGCAAGTACCCCAGGCTAAAACATATCGACATTTGAAGTGCATGGTAAACAATTGCCTACCTGAATAAGAAAACGGAATTTAAGTACCCGTAGAAGACACGAATAACATACATACAGTTGCGAATGGATACTAGTATGTTTAAAAATACAGCGCCAATTGATTTTTCTTCCAACGGTCGAAAAAGATCGTTAGGGAAGGCAGGTTTTGCTATGTTAGGTCGGGATACCCTAAACAAACAAGTTGTTTTAGGCCTAATGTGGTACATATTTCAAATGCAAAGGCTTTTACACACAGTTAGATTAAAGTAAATAATTCTTTCTGTTTGTAATGAATGCAAAATTTGATTTAAGGACATGTTCTACAGTTTCATAAGAAAATAATCCTTTCATAGAATTTTCTAAATTTTGTATATGTTATTTCAAATTTTATTGTGAATCCAAAAATGAAAATAAAAAATGCAAGTCGACGAGTTAGTTCTTTCGTAAAAGAACAGTTTCCATGGTAACCGTTTGGGGAAAATTGTCAAAATGACCATAACATCTTCAAAGGTAATAGAACAGTTTCTGGAAGGTTAATTAACACAAAAAACATGAATTCTTACATTCAATACTTTATAATTCAATGTTATTTCAAATTATTACAATATGAACCATTTTTGTAATCCAAATCAGATTTTCAAATTTTTGTACTCGACAAAATAGAATGAAAATTGATATGTATACATTACAAATAAATGAAGATATATAGAAATTCCTTTCATAGAATTTTCTTATTTTTCAGTATGTGAAGTAAAATTTAATCTTGAAATACAAAATGAAAAATAAAAAATATATGTTGACGAGTTAGTTATTCTGTAAAATGACAATTTCCATGGTAACCGTATTTGAAAATTTTTTACAAAACGATTAAAATAACATTAAACTAGAAAAATAGAAGCTGGGCGCTTGATATGCATGAAAAATATATAATAATGTTAATAACCTTTTATAGTTTTATGGATAATATGATTATTCTTTGAAAAAAAATTGCATACAGTAAATGTCATCCGAATAAAAACGTTCATCCGACTTCTATGCAAGTACCTCTTTGGTAACAGATTATTATCTCCCTTGGATGGGCAGATGAAGTGCGCAGATAAAACTACCGAGAACGTCCTTAAAGATTAGTGAATAACTTACCCCTAATCTATTCTTTTCCGGTGTTTAAAAGAAATTGCTTTGAATTTCGGATATTATTCCTTTTAATCGGATATTTCCGAACTTCATACCTGTGAATTCATAGACATTTAAAGCTTCAGCTAGATTATGAAAGAATATTTTTCAGAAATATATAAAGATAACTGTCGTTTATTTGAAATCCTTTTCAGACATTGTGTTCTGCTAACAGTAACTATACTAACCCATCTATTTAATGTATTCGCTATATTTGTATATTTTGTGTTCATAGATTTATATAATTTGAAGAAATAATTTTGATATCGTTTTTTCTCAATCGACAGAAAGCTTGATAATTTAATCTTTTGGCAGTGGTTGTAAATATTTTCAAGCAAGGGTCTTTCTTAGACTTCATGTCTCAACTGTGTCCGCCTCCCCAATCTTATCATGCCTGTTAATTTTCTCGTTGATATAAGAACTATTTTAAAGTGAAAATTTAGTAAATTTCTTGTTTTAAAGAGAGTATGTCACTTCCACCAATGAGAGTGGAACCAACAACCCGCCTTGATACCGCAATGCTCTCACCACTGATCTATAGGGGCAGATTTTATACCCCTTGATAAATTACTTATAAGAACAGAATACATTGAGAAAATGTCCGTCAGCGAGACTCGAACCTTCAGCCCCTGCCGTGAAAATGTATTTTTCTTACCACTGAGCTATGTGTAGGCCTATATGTATTAAATCACTCGTTGAGTTTCGAACAAGCAAACTAGTAAAACTTATCATTTCTGAAGAAACATATCTTTTCGAGCAATGGAAATCTAACTTACCAACTCTGTTTTGATAACACATTGCTCTAACTATAGAGCTATAGGAACGGGCGTATATAATCTCATTGATGCATGTATAATACCTTAAAGCATATAAATACCACCACTAATCAACAAAAGAAGTATTATGTCTAATCGTATCAAGTGAGAGAACTCATCATCCTTCTGGACTAACTCAGAGGGTTGTGGTATGGAAATAATGGGCGTTATGGAATTCGTATTAACGATCAATGTCATTAAACAAAAGACAATTTTCAATTTCTTTACTTCTAAACCCGTGGAGGCCATTCAATATAAGATTCGACCTCGACAAAATTGCTAAAGGATTTCAGAATGTTATGTGCAAAAGGTACACAGTCGTGATGACTATAAGAATATAAGGACCCACATGATCAAGTGTGTCAATATTTAATCAAACTTCGGCATTGATCAACGGGAATCTTTGATAATTGCGATATCAATATCGATGATGTCATGCTTAACTGTAGTGTGTTTGTTATTCTTTAAGTGGAATTCTTCTATTCATCTCTGCTTGAAAAACTGTAAAATGAAACCATAAAAACATACTTTGAAATGAAAAGCGGAAGTCAGACTACACAAAAATTGATATAAATCAGAGAAGAGTCACTGTTTATAGAGTCTTTTTCCAAGATGTTTTGCTTGATTAGGTTGTCTTTGCATCATAGCTTTCTCTTATTGTGACCCATGGTTGAGAATATTTGAAAAAAAATTAACTTGTTGGTTTAGAACTACAGAAATGATTTTCATTGTAGTTATCCCCTATTTTTCATCAGTAAAGTTGTAGTTAATTGTACATTCAATATATTATATTCAGCCATCATTAAAATTTTCTTTTCTTTATGTTTAGAGGTGTTTTATTGCAACAAAGATGCTTAATTGTGTCATGATTACATTATCAATACAAGTTTACTGAAAATTAAATCAATTATGTTAATACAAGGTTGTTTGAAAAATAAATCAAGATAATGTCAAAACCATGTCCCATTTGCATTTGTATGTTCAGTCATTTCTTTTTATTTTCTCATAACCTTGTTTTATATTTAAGCAAACGAATGTCATTAAACTACGTGAAACCTGGAATTTGCCCAAACCTGAAGAAACACACTTCCCAAAAACGGAACAGTGAAAGAAACCACCTTTCACATTTTGCATACACGAAAGAAACCCTCTTCCATAGCGGAACAACCCCCTTCCATGTTTCATATTGGCCGAATAGACGGTATACGGACATCCCCCCTTACATTTGCCCCCGGACTTTCGCCCCCTTTTTGGTTTAGGGCTGACTTCAATCGTATCTACTCGGCAATCCCCGTAACAAGTCGGTAGATATACCTCGTAGGCAGTACATGAATACACCAGAAATCCTGGGGTAATTCGCCTTATTTCCGGCGGATAACTCAAAATGCACACAGGCACTAAATATGTATTTTAGATACACACAAATTGGCTATATATCACCATTGAATGTTGTTTTTACCCTTTCCATTAAAGATGATCATATCAACACATCTTTGTTTCATATTTTGTCAATCGGCTCTTCTCGGTAATCCCCGGCTTGTGCCGGGGATTTCCGAGTAGATACGATTGCAAACGGACATGCCCTTCGTTGCTGACCTACTTTCAAAAATGGCTCCCCATTGCCTCCGAGGTTATTTTAAGAAATGGCCGAGGTGTTCCGATTGGGCTGACTTTTGTCCCCTCACTTTAATGTAGAGGACGGACTTTTGCCTCCTAATGTATATATATATATGTAAATATATAGAACAAAAATAAAATCCTTTACACGCCTTCTATGTTTTAAATGAATTAAAACATAGAAGGCGTGTAAAGGATTTTATTTTTGTTCTATTTATTCCTTTGCCGGTCCGGCATTTGTCGGAAACCTTATTTCATTTGTGTGTGTGTGTGTATATATATATATATATATATATTCACTTTTACATTGTACATCCCTGGCGCATCATCGATTATTTTACGGAAGGGCCCTTTCGCATTCCAACATATGACATTTCAAGTTTGGAGAACCATACTTGACCAAATGCAATTACGGAATATTGCTTAAAAAGTTTCCGGTGACAAAAGGATTTCTATGGGATGTTCTTTTCCTCGCGCATCAACGATTGTTAAACGGTCCTCGACCATACCCGTTTCATGGTTTGATGAGAATAATTGACAAGGTGCAGCTAGGTGCCGTCGGCGTAATATAATGGAGAAATTACGCGAAAAGTCACTAATTCCTTAAATTTTCTTGGATATTCTTGTCAGTTTAAATATACTAAACAAACATAATGCGATGTCAATAAAAAAACAAACAAAGTAAAATACAACACCAACATAAGTTTCAAGAAAAATACTATCTGAACCAGCTGCCAATCTTCCTGACCTTTATATTTTAAGTCTCCTAGAGCAGAAAATGGCGGGTTATGGATTCGCGCGATGAATTGTGGGTAATTTTGACTAAGGTGTAAACGAAGGATACACGCAGATATGCTTGACAGAATCTAAAAAAAAAATACCTCAGTACGTGTACTATTTACTTTATCTTATAAAGTATATAGTATTATATTGGGACAATATAGAAGATTGGAAAAGCAGCTTTGAATACACTTAAGAATTTAGCGGATTAACAAATTATTTCACCGAGCCAGTCATCGATTAATTGATATTTTGCTTACAACTACGATAAACATCGTATGAGTTACTTGCAAAATACACTGAATCTATGTAGACCATAAGCTCGAATGAAATAGAGCGGTAAAATTTGATATCCTTGCTGGATTTGCTAAGTATGAAAGAGTAATATCCCTTGCTAAAGTTGACTTTTGATAGAGTAAGCTCCCTTTTCAAATTTTAACTTTGGGGAAGATGTGTGCTATTGAGGAAAACAACCTCAACTGTTAAAATTAACTTTTTAATGGGTTATCTCTCTCGTAAAAGTTAATTTCAGAAGGGATAATTTCCCTTGTTAGATTTAACTTGCATGTTGCATTTTACTGACCTCATAACAGGCAGTTTTAACATGTATTAACTTCTCTGAATGCAATACATCAAAATGATGGCACCTTAAAAATGTCTTTGATAGTAGAAACACATTTATGGTTGCTTTAGATGTCTTAAACTAGTTCTTGTCTGTTTGACACCTTAAATATCCATGAATTCGTCATACATTGTATTACTACTGTCCAATCAAACAATTAGCAGTCCCTCACAACCATGGCTTCAATAAATGTTCATGTGCTTTTAAACTGGACATCTCTTATTTTACCTGTTGAATTTAGGAAGAACACAAAGGCAGGTCTTTCTTAACATTGTTGTATTTGGTGTATTTGTACATTGGGAAGAAGCAATTATGGGCGTTTCTTGAATGATGGAATTAGCTCTGTATTCGGACCATTTTAAAATTCAATGCGGCTTAAAATGTAACAAAATATTCTCATGTAAATCACTCCGGTTCATTCCGACAAATAACGGCGATCCTTCTGTCTCTGAAAATGAGTCCACCTTTAAAGAAAGACTCCTCACTTCGTTGAATTTCATCTGTATAGTCATACCTGGTGTTCCCTCTGAAAATTTAAGTTCGTGATTTTTGAAAAGGACTATCTCGAAGACTGGTATTCTTTTCTTGTGATATATTTCAAAATATTTTGTCAAAATAGAATGTCTTCTACATATGAAATAATATAAAAAATCTATAGAAATATATGAAACTAGATTGGTGATACACTTATCACCATCTGTCATTATTGTGTGATGGAGATATAGGAAACCATTTTAAACAGTTTTGATAAATAATGATCTAAATTAAAACTACTCAAAGGTCCGCGGCAGTACAATGTATTTTAAGATATCATCATCTTTGGATCTCATTTCACTGCACAACTATAAACACTGTTTCATCATGATAAAACATTGATATAGTTAAGAGTTTACCATCAAAGCGGTAAGATACATGGAAGCTCATTTCAAGTTTTTAAAAAGACTATCTCACAGTTTGAAATTTTAAATTTTGAAAATAAATTGTCTTTGACAAATAAAATGACAACAACGATTTCTAAAGCAACAGTAGACTAGACTATTGACAGCTTTACAATCCTGTTCATAACTCTACACAAAGAAAATAAAACATTCATATTGCAGATATTGCAAACCATATAAACATTGTTTTAGAATAAGATGTTGAATTTATAGAACGTAAAGCTTATTGATGTTATTATTAAGTTCAACAATCATTGCCCCCGGAGAAGAAATCGATGAGTTTGTCCTTTCAATGGACATTGACATTTTAAGTCATTGAGGGCACATTATGATGATATGGATTATAATATAACAATTTAGTTTATTGAATTGTTTACTACCTAAAATGTTTCTGGTAAAAGAAAAGTTGTTTTGAATGAATGTAAAGATACATTTGTAAATGAATGATTTGGAATGAGTTATTGGACACAAATAAATGCTTTTGTAAAGAGTAAATAATATAAGATAAATAATTTGTAACGAGTGAGAGGTAATAAATACATAATTAGTAAGAGTGAAAAACAACGGTTATAATAATAATAATAATAATGATATAATAATAATAATAATCAATGATAATCATAATAATAATAATAATAATAATTATTATTACAATGATAATAATAAAGGAGTATTTCAGACAAGTTAAAGATTTCTCTAGAAGACATGTCAAAGTAAGTTACCATGGAATAAGTAGTATTCACACACACAGATGGGCAGCATTGGTGGAGTGGTCTGCCTCTTGTTCCGATGGTTACGGGGTACAATCCCCTCTGCCAGACTGGGGCCATGTCAAAAATTGCCAGGACAAACCCACAAAATCAGCGCGCGCACTGGATAAGTATCCAGGAAGCACGTCTTTGAGAGTGAATTAAATAAGCTTTAAGTTTCCACCACAATTGATGTAAAATAAAATTAACACTCTCATTCCATTATGTAGAGGGATCTCCTGTTCAGTAGTATGTCCATTTTCTTACTGGAGTCCTCAGTATGTACCAGCCTCATAACTGCAGGTAACAAAAGTGAAAGATCGGCTATCGTATTTCCACAGAACTGTCAAAGAAATAAAAGTAATTGCACGAGAATTTAAGTTACATCACTGAAGTAGGAGCTTCTTTCCTTGAATTGGAAAGAGGCCTAAGACTGTAAGGTTCTTAAAATGGAAGCACTGAACTTGCTAAACTGGGAAACCTAAAATCTGATGTAACTTTTAATTCTTTGGACAACTGCATGGTTTTCATGCTTACATGACCCCCCCCCCCCTCAAGCATAATAGCCATTTATCTTTCCAATCTATGTTACTTAATACTTTTCAACATGATCCAAATCGTTTAATGAACAAAATATATCAAATATATCAAGCACGCAGTGTAATATATAGCAAATGATTCATTTTAGAGAGGCACTTGCTATAGTCTTACATTGAATCCTCGACACCAACAAATCAAGTGATCAAAACACATTGCAAATGGCGGCACCCATGAAGGAGCAGGTGTTTATGCATTTTTTTCAGCAGATTACATTTGTTCAATAAATAATGAATATACCCACATCATTACAATACCCGCTAGATGACTTAAGATGTCAATGCACTTTAATGGGACTAACTTACAGATTTGTTCTCTTGGAACAATGAATGTTGAAAATAAGATATTAATTATCTTAACTTTCTATTAATACCACCCCTATTCTAAGTATTCTAAGTATGTAAGCAATGTTTATATAGTTTGCAATATCTGCAATAAAAATGCTCTATATCTTTTCTGTTCAGTTATGAATCGGGTGGAAAAGATGTCAATAGTCTAGTATTATGTTGTTTTAGAAATAAATCTTTGTTGTAAAAGTAATAATCAAAGACAATTTATTTATAAAATTTGAAATCCCAATTTGTGGGATAATCCTTTTAAAAACGTGAAACGACCTTTCATGTATATCAGTGATTGGATGGCAAACTCTTACCCTTTTATGTTACTTTGCATGATGAAACAATGTTTATACATGTGTAGTGAAATGTTAAGGAGACCACAAATGATGGTAAATAAAATCCTGCCGATGACCTATGGGTAATTTGAATTTAGATCATTGTTTACAAAATAATCAGTTTATTATCTTTTCATATTATTTCATATATAGAAGACATTCTTTTTTTAAAATAAACAGTATTTTGAAATATCATATTATATCAACAATTCCAGATCTGTGAGATAGTCATTTCAAGAAATCAAGTGCTCATATTTTTCATAAAGGATGCGAGGTATTACGTTATATATGAAGTTATACGAAGCGAAGAAACTTTCTTTAATTTCAAGAGACAACAGAATTATCGTTAATTGTCCGAATGGACCGGAGTGATTTGCATTGATTGTTTTGTTTCATATTAAGCTGAATTAAATTTTAAATTCATCCGAATTCAGAGCTTTTCTCAAATCATGCAGAAAGCGCCGATACTTGCTTCTTCCCAATGTTTTTCTTAAACCATACGCCAAATACAACAATGGCAAGTGAGACATGTCTTTGGGTTATTACCAAAATCAATAGGCTAAATATGAGGTCCAGTTTAGAAGCACATGAAAACTTATTGAAGTCATAGTTGTGAATGATTGTTTATTGTATGGTTGGGATGGTGTAAAATGGTGCATGCATAGATATTTGACAAGTAAGATAACTCCTTCAAAAGTAAACTTAAACAATGGCGATTATTTCTTCAAAAGAAAACTCTAACAAGGAAGACTAATCATTAAAAAGTAAGATTTAACAAGTGAGATTATTCTTTCAAAAGTTAACTTTAACAAGGGAGGTTACTCCTTCAAAAGTATTTTTTTACAAGGGAATTTACACCTTCTCACTTAGCCAACCCAGCTGGGATATCAAATTTCACCACACTAATTGATAAGCGCATATGGTCTACATAGAGTTAGTGTATTTAGCATTCTATACATGCGATATATATGAAAGGGTTAAGGACAATTTCAATCAATGACTGGCCTGTTGCCAGTTTTTTAACGTTCCTGTCTATTTACATACTACGTTTCCGTTACCTTTGACCGTTTCAAAGGTTTAAGTATATTACACAATCTGGCTTTACCTTGGATTTAGGCTTGTCAATTTAATAAGGCATGGTTGGCCTTAACATCTGATTATTTGCAAACTGGGTTCTATAAGCATAAGTGAGCGATATTCTTCTGTATTAAACTGTTCGCTTTACTAAGGTCCTTTTGTATGAGATATACACCTCTGATGTCGTATGATAAGAACACTGACGTGTCACTTTACAGGGTTAAGTTGCTGATCCTACATCCCACCCTCCTTCTATATTCGTCAGCTGAATCTTTCTGTTGTAGCAAAGTCTTCTAAGTACTTTAACTTTGAACATTAAACAAAAATAGACAGTTATATATAGGTGGCACTTTTGATTTATCCCCATTTCCTCTTATGAACTCTTATTTACTCTGACTCAATAGAAATCAAGACCAATTCATAGTTTCAATCGTTTCCTAATTTCCATATTTGCTTATGTTTCCGGATATGATAACTAGAAAGTAAAAATGACAAAAGAAGCCACTGTCTTCCAAAATCATATTTCCCTAAGAATCAATTGCAAATGCATCCTAAATTACCTACCTTCAAATGCATTTCAATCATTCAGTGCTTTCAGCACTTTTATTCAAAATACTTTATCACGCGTCATTGCCCAACTAATAGGTACTCGGTGGTTGTTACTATTTCGTTGGTCTAAGATAGGAAGCTTATACAAAATGTCCATTAGGATTTCGGCTGTATCGTTACGATTTCTATTTATTTAAAGAGTTCTTAAATAAGACAATCTCAGTCAATAAGAAGGAGTTGAATCCGCGATTCAAATAATTTTCTTACAAATATCGGGAAAGAGTGCAAAGGGGTAAGTTTTTCCACTTATTCTTTAAATCAAATTGAATTCAATACGAATATAAAGCAAGTAATCTCCCCAAAGAATTATTGACTTTGATCAAACTGTGTGTAAAACCCTTTGCATTTAAAATTCGCACCATATTAACATTCCTTTTCTGACTGAATTATCCCGCTTGCAAAAGAAAACGGAGGAATTATCATTATAAATATCATTATTTTAACGGGTGAAAGTAAGGTCAATTGAAAGACTCAAAGTAGGCGATAGGTGTATCTAGTGATGGCGAGGGGAATTGAGTTTAAGTTGTATAGACTTGTTTCATAATTGACATAAAAATATGTTATTCATAGTTTATTAAGAGGACCCCAACAAACTGCAAACAGTCCAACTCGACATTTGTGTATGAATATGTTAAAGCTGCTTTTTAAAAGATGTAAGAATACTTAAACCTTGACATTTTATTTCTTTAAAATTGTATAGCAGCTTTTCTGTTGTATGCAACATAGAAGAGAAGGGCCATTGAAGTGAAATAAGTTCGTACTTGAGTGTTTAAGACCTGTATATAATGAATGAATAAGCAATCAGACCCACAAGCGTTGCAATGGTCTTGAAAGCGATAAAATATCTTCTGTAAGTACTTATACATTGATCAATTTTGCCTTCAGTAGGTCATTAAGACTACACTGCTGTTCAAAAAAACTGTATTGTTTCAAGGACATTTAATTTTGACTTACAGAATTTCTCAAATGTGAACGAGCACTTTTAAAAAGAGGTTTATACGATTTAAGCACCAAACGATCTGATTTCGAGCCACATTTAATGTAGGGTACCCAAAATTTGCCTTTTTGAAACTAATGCATTTGACAGATTACTGTGGTGGTTCGCGATATAATTAAGCCTTGTCCTGAACTATTAAGTGAGATGCGAATAGTTCCGGCACCAACCGATGTATACCGAGAACGACCGAACTATTCCGACGGAATAAAGACTTTCGAAATGCGGATGTTTTCATAGTTGATGGGGCTAAACGCAACGTCAGATGACAGATATAAAACACATAAGCATCAAAACCATAGCAACAATAGTGGAAATTGTTTGTCAAAAGAAATTATGCCTTTTGTCGCTATGGTTGCCAAATCATTCGTGCTTTTGACGATGTACGTGTTAATGCAGTACAGGAACAAGCGATGAAGCAATCTGAACACATCAGGTTTATTCAATGAAAACACCTCTGAAATCAAACTCCTCACAGTAATCTCCCCTTGCTACGCTGCATCGATCACTGCCATCACAAGATTTTTCATCCAGATTTAAATGAAATTCAAATGATGCTGTTTTGTTAAGAGATTACCGGATATCTTAGTTAATTTAGTAACAATATCTTGTATTGATTTCTGACCAGTTAAGTTGAAAAAATTTGGTTTTGTTTAAAAATAAAGCACAAATGGATTACAATTTGTTAGTTTCGCCGCCATCTTGTTATGCCATTTTCGTAGGTTGTCATGTGACATTCGTGATGGCAGTGACAATCCCCATAAAGGGATGTCACTGCGAGGAGTTTGCTCTGAAATACACACAAACACGGTTTCGCAGCCATTTTGTTTTGCGAGTAAACAAATAGTCACATGACAAACGCCCACTGTAATTGCATTGCGTAAAGGGGTTCTTCAACGAAAGATTTCTTCTATAACACCCAAAAAATAAAGAAATGATATAGACAGTTACAAAATTTGATAATTTTTCTATCATAAAACAGATCTTTTTCCTTATCTTTCATCCAAAATAACGTTGTACATGTTGTATTAATTATTGTACCGTGACACGTCGTAGTTTTCACTACTGATATTTATAAGACGACGGGTCGTGCATTTAGGGCCACATTTAGTCCAAAAGTGCTTCTTACTTCTTAAAACATGTTCACCGAATTTGAGTTTACCACACAGTCCCTTAGTTTCATCAAATTTTGTTCTTACAAAGAAAGAATTTCCACTGACTCTCGTGTAGCTTTACATTTGTTTGTTCAACAAGAATCCTGCGGGTAGATTTATAATGTACGAAATTTTACTAAAACTCTACTAGTATAGAAAACTACAAATCCCTTGGGCAACAATTGAATTTTCTGGAATTTTCAAATGAAACCCGAAAAATCGCCTTCATCCAAGGGTTTGTTTACATACATCGCAATATTGCCGATTTTTTAAATGTTTGCTCCGAAGTGCTTCTGACAAACCAATTACCTACACATGCTTCTGGATTATTTAGAGCCTTATGGCATGGCACTTGCAAATAAATGATTCAATAAAGATGATGAGTAGGTTGCTCATTTTGTCCAGCTGATTGACTTATGATAAGGCAATTGAGGTCTTTCAGAATCATCGAAAAACAGTTCAAATCAAGTGTATTCCCCATATTAGTTTGTTCTGTCCTTTTTAATTCGAAGTGTGGGCGACATTTGTGCAGTGGTAGAGCGTCTGGCTATTGTACCGATGGTCCCGGGTTCGATTCCCTATTAGGCGAGGTGAAAATTCCGGGACTAACCCACAAAACCTGCGCAATTACTGGTTAAGTATCCAGGAAGCAGCCATCGAGTGTGGCTTTGAACAAGCTTTAAGCTTCCTTCACAATCGATGTAAAACAAATATGGTGAACTGGTGAATGGTGAACTGGGAATAGCCTATGTAATAAGGACTAAATACTTATGTGACCAAGGAGCAATAAAGAAAAATTCATTAACTCTTTCCTTCTAATTCGAGTTCGGGCAGATCTAACTAGTAATTACAGACAATAATTAAAAAAAATATATGAAAATCCGACTTGTTTGTGGTATTTGATAGAATCTTTATGAGCGTTTTCTCAATTCTTAAAAATAATTTCTAAGGTCATCTTCTTATGTACATGTACAATGTATCATCAACATGAACACAACTTTTTTTTTAAATCTGCCACTGAAACTGTTTTATTCCTTCAATTATGTACTAATTTCATATAAAATATGATACTACTGTCTTTGATTAACACATTGTCCCATATGGGGATTTGTGAATTATTTAACTTCATATGCAAGAGCAATTAATATTTCAGAAGCAACATTTTCCCTCTGATATAAGTTATAAACCGTTGTAACAAATGGAGTTATTCTGCATTTTACCGCTGTGGTTTTTAAAGTCATTTGTAAGAGGTGCGGTAACGTGTGGTATAATGTGGTAATGGGTTAGTATTCACACAGATAAAAATATATAAAGCGCTGATAAATGCTTAAACTTTAAACCCTTTTGAGACAGGACATCAAAATTAATTAAAATCTCGGCACCGAAAGGTGTCCGAACGCTGTATCTGAAGACACAGATCATTTTGGTACTGTGTAGTACGTCGGAATCGGTTTGTTTACTCGCAAGCCTCGTTTCAAAATGACCTTCACCTTAAAAATGTTACTATTTTTGGCAAACCGTGTTTGTGTGTATAGTAGGGGGTGACGCCATATTGGTTCCCGCGGAATGACGTCACTTCAATTTCGTTTCCAAAAATAGATCTTAAATGTGAAATCTAAAACGTCGTTTAATTTGATTAAGGAAACAACTATATACGTGACAACTTATTATTTCGATATTTCGTATGGGTAACCGATAAAAAATGATTTAAAAGGATGTCCAACACTTCCATACACATTGAACTACTTAACGTGCACGCTTAGAAAATGTGTTAATTGGCGGATGCCTGTTCAAATGAGATTATATTTTGGTTTACAACCTGTCTTTCAGTTCTTAATTCAAATCATAGACAGGGTAGAAAATAGTATTTAGCTCAGGATTTTCAACAGTATAATGATAAGCCACTATCAGGAATCATACCCAGCTATTGGGATCTCGAATTCACGACGGGGATATTTAACCCACTACAGTACTTCTTATCGATTACTAGTATTCTTGAAAAGTACTGTTGTCATTGTAGGTCGCAATGCTGCCTTGGTGTTGTGTCCTGCTGTCTTTGTTTGTGATGATGAATACGGATGGCCAGCTTCGGACAGAACGATGTTTACAACAAGACTTTCGACTCAAATGCAATGGACTGGTCCCGAGAGTTATTCCTCCGAATGTTACATTTATTTCCATACAGGAATATGTGGGACCTGTAAATGGACTAAACCAATCCGTATTTCAAGGCCCGGGCTGGTCTTCGGTTACGAGTTTACACTTTCACCAGAGTCAAAGACTTTCTTTTAACTACATAGGCGAACGCAGTTTCTCCCAACTCTCTAGACTAACCTTGTTAAAGATCAACTCGTCCGATCTAAATACGTTCGCAAAGGACGCCTTTTTAGGTCTAGATAGCCTGAAAGTCCTTGACCTTTCCGACTGTGTGTCGCTCAACGTCGGCTCACTTGTTTCGGCATTAAGCACCGAGTATGTACTGCCCTCCATCGACACATTGTTGCTTGAAAATGTTGGAAGTATCTATAGTCGAGTGATACATCTAAAACGAGATTTCTTTGATATGCTGCGAAAAAGGAACATAACTGCACTCAATCTTGCTAACACGAATGTTTATGCCAAACGTGAAGATGTAATACATAATGATTTACGGCATTTACCGCTAATAAAGTTAAACGTGTCTCACATAAATTATTTTAGTGATTTGAAAATTGCAGATATTGAATATATGTTGAAGCACACGAGAGTTCTTGATATAAGTGGCTTTAGATTTGGAAACAACGTACATTCCAAACCACGACGTTATTCAGCATGTTTCGGGGACAAAGGTCACGTTGAAAATATATTCGCATTACAAATGGAACAGTTATACGCAAACAACATGATAGTTACACCACAGCCTTCCATTAGAAACTATACTTCTAACGTGATTAATTGTTCAATAAATTTGAAATTGCTGCACGTTCGCAAATGTAACATCAATGTGATTGATATGAGCGTTAATTGGCCAATGGAGGCACCAAAATTAGACTTTGACGTTTCGAGAAACGCGATCAGAGTTTTCTACATTAGAGGGCACATGCCTGTTTTCAAACTGAACCTCTCGCACAATAAGCTCTATCAAATGGAGACACGTCCTGATTTCGTCGAAGCATTCCATGCGTTCCCCCTTTTAGAGGAACTCGACTTGGAGAGCAATGGATTACATAATCTACCACGCAACATCTTCCTGTATAATACACGGCTTTTGCGTATAGGTTTACGTAAAAACTATTTAACTACTTTATCCTTCGACGTAAGACCTCTGGAGAGTCTGGGTACTCTAGATTTAAATCAGAACATGATTGCTGACATCGATAATGAGCATCTTTCAGGAATTAGAGATTTACAACTAAGCCAAGAGATTAATAACAAAACAGCTGTCTTGAAAGTCGATTTCCGCAAGAATGACATGAAATGTTCATGTCAAAATTATGAGTTTTCTATGTGGATTTCAACAGGGCATCACCACACCCAAGACCCTGTATACAACGTGAGTTGCTTGCGTTTGGACACCGATTATTTCATTCAAATTGACAAGAAAGCTTTAGAGATAATGCTTGGTATATGCAAACAAACTCTTATAATAGCCGTCTTACTGACGACCTTTTTCGTTGTAGTTGTAATATCTGTCTCGGTTGTATTATTGTGGAGACGTATGGCGAAGAAAATAGAGACAGATTGGTTCATTGAACAGTTCATAGATAAGAAGACACAAGAACAATATCTGGCCTTAATATCGCATAGTAATCGTGACAGAGAAATTGTATTCAATCATATTAAACATCAGCTTGAGGATTCAATGAGACGAGTTGTTCCGGTTGAATTCGATTTGATTTGCATGGGCGATACCCATTTTAAACCAGGCCGTTCTATAGTTGATGAAATTCACAGAACAGTTTCAGAATCGTGTGTGGTTATATTTGTGATTTCTCAAGCATTCTGCGAAAGTGGATATTGTTTGCGTGAAATGAAGGAAGCCTATGCACAGAATAAGCCACTCATACTAATGTTCCTAGAGGAAATCGACGAACAAAGAATGCCTCCGCTCGTGAACTCAATATTCACTAACTTCTCGAGAGTTAAGATCGCCATGGATAATGGGAACGTTGTTTTAACGCCAACGTGTGATTCCATAACACAATCCATCATAATGTTAGCCGTGAATGAAATGAATCGGACCGCGTTTTCAAGCTGCTGGCGTAGATTGTGTCCAAAGGAGTATAGGATTGTACAGCAAAACATCTAGAAAATATGCCAACATATATTTGTCTTGATAACCATAAGAATTTAAGGATCGGTATTTTCAAGTGTGTCAATATTTAATCAACATTCGGCATTGATCCACGGGAAACCTTTTAATAATTGCAATATCAAAATCGATAATCTCAAGCTTAACTGTAGTGTGTTTGCTATTCTTGTAGTGAAATTCTTCTATTTAACACTGATTGGAAAACTGTAAAATAATACTTTTTGATGAAAAGCGGAAGTCGGGCTACACAAATATAAATGTTAATCTGAGTAGAATCACTGTTCATAGAGTATTTCCCAAGATGTTTGGTTGTCTATGCATTATAGCTTGATTAGGTTGTCTATGCATTATATCTTGATTAGGTTGTCTATGCATTATAGCTTAATTAGGTTGTCCATGCATTATAGCTTAATTAGGTTGTCTATGCATTAAAGCTTAATTATGTTGTCTATGCATTATAGCTTAATTAGGTTGTCTATGCATTATAGCTTAATTATGTTGTCAATGCATTATAGCTTGATTAGGTTGTCTATGCATTATAGCTTAATTAGGTTGTCTATGCATTATAGCTGAATTAGGTTGTCTATGCATTATAGCTTAATTAGGTTGTCTATGCATTATAGCTGAATTAGGTTGTCTATGCATTATAGCTGAATTAGGTTGTCTATGCATTATAGCTGAATTAGGTTGTCTATGCATCATAGCTTGATTAGGTTGTCTATGCATTATAGCTTAATTAGGTTGTCTATGCATTATAGCTTAATTAGGTTGTCTATGCATTATAGCTTGATTAGGTTGTCTATGCATTATAGCTTAATTAGGTTGTCTATGCATTATGGCTTAATTAGGTTGTCTATGCATTATAGATTGGTTAAGTTGTCTATGCATTATAGCTGAATTAGGTTGTCTATGCATTATAGCTGAATTAGGTTGTCTATGCATTATAGCTTGATTAGGTTGTCTGTGCATTATAGCTTGATTAGGTTGTCTATGCATTATAGCTTGATTAGGTTGTCTATGCATTATAGCTTAATTAGGTTGTCTATGCATTATAGCTTGATTAGGTTGTCTATGCATTATAGCTGAATTAGGTTGTCTATGCATTATAGCTTAATTAGGTTGTCTATGCATTATAGCTTGATTAGGTTGTCTATGCATTATAGCTTAATTAGGTTGTCTATGCATTATAGCTTGATTAGGTTGTCTATGTATTATAGCTTAATTAGGTTGTCTATGCATTATAACTTAATTAGGTTGTCTATCCATTATAGCTTGTTCTTTTTGTGACCAATGGTTAATAGTATTTGTAAAATTCAGCTTTTTGTTTTAGAAACTGCGGAAATGATATTCATTGTAGTTATCACCTTTTTTTGATAAGAACAGTTTTAATTATTTTTCAATGTGATATATTATATTCAGCAATCATTACAATTATAATAACTTAATGTTTAGAAATATTTTATTGTAGTAAAAAAAATTAATTGTGTCATAAATGCATTTTATTTACGACTCCACTGAAGATTAAATAAAATATGTAATTACAAGGTTGTTTGAAAAATAAAAAAAGATAATGTCAAACCATGTACCGTTTGCATTTGTATGTTCACCCTGGAATAGAAATAGAATAGAATAAACCCATGCCGGAAGAAACACGAAACACGAAAACACATTACAGTGGAAGAAATCCCCTTTCACATTTTGCATACACGGAAGAAACACCCTTCCATAGCGGAACAAACCCCCTTCAAGTTTACATATAGGCCGAATAGACAGTATACGGACATTTGGCCCCGGACCTTTACCCCCATTTTCATTTAGGGCAAACTTTTGCCCCCTTGCTGTAATGTAGAGGGCGGACTTGTGCCTCCTTAGATATATCTTCTTTTCAGTTTTGTCTGTTTTAATTTCTTATATATCATACATTACTCGCGCGTCATTAATTATTTTACGGCCCTTCCGCATCCCAACATATGTACTGTTTTCATTAGTTTTCGCAACAAGATTTTTCCTTGTCTTGTTGTCTTTTGTCCTTCTTTGCCTCTAGAGATCGGCAGAAAGTACATCAAATGATAATATTGGGGTATATGTGGAATCCGTCATGAAATACGCGCTCCAAGAACGTTACTGAAACTGAAGATTCAACCACAAAATCAAATCTCTGAAAGCGACAAAGAAGTTTATCAGAAAATGGGACCTCGTTAAAAAGTGTCTAAGTGACACCAATGTTTAAGATGAATCTACTTCAAACAAACTCATGCCAGAGGCTTGAAGGTCATTACACGGTTCTACATCAGATTCTAAAAGTAGCAAAGCTAGAAACCAAGGTAATGAAAAGCAGTGCATGGGCAATATTTGTGTTATCAACGGTGCTGGTCAGCCTAAGGACAATCCAGCACGAAGTGATATTACTCAATTAACTGAAATGATGATGAAGCTATCTTGGGACATGAGTGTTTTGAATAGCATAATCAACGATCGGGTAGAAAAACTTGGGTCGTTCCTTGAAATATGCATCACAAATAAATAGTAAAAACGTTCGACGAGAGTATGAATAAGGAGTTAAATAAAGTGATTAAAGATGTTGAAACAAAATTACAATCATTACGAGACGATGTGCGGCAGGACCTATAAAGAACTCTCTAAAGATAAACAAACCTCAACCAAATTTCAAACTCGTGAAGGTGAGAACCTGAACAGCAAAGTGCTTTCTCTTCTGGGTAATGGTCTAGGTCTGCGGAATACGGATATCTCAAAAACTAAAAACAAAAATCAAATCCTCCGACCGTGATGACGTGCCCAGTCTTGTTGTCTGCTCACTACAGTCTATTTACGATAGGAAAACTCTACTGGCTGCCAAAAATAAGCTTAAAGATGCACAGCAATAGCAAACAGGTTAATAAAGCAGAAACGAAACATTCCAGGAAAGATCAATGAATCGAAATCTCAAAACAAGTGTAGATGCTCTTTGCGACAACGCGTGTGACATCTCATTCCATGGAAGCAGAGTTGTCGGCAGGAAATCCACAGCATATGGAAGGTTTTTCTTTTTAAAAAAAAACCGCATTTGCTTAATTATGATGTATCTGTTTTAAATGACTCTCATAAGGATATTCTATGGTTGCATTTAATACATAAAATAGATAGGTCTGTCACAACCCGTTTTGAAATAAAGTTGCAAAATGAAATAAAATTATTTCAAAACGCGTCGCGATGACATAAATTTATTTCAATTTGCTCACAACCCGTTTTGAAATAAAATCGCAAATTGAAATAAACTTATAAAAAATGTATTTAATGTAAAGATATTAAAACCAAATTGACACATGTGATAACTGAAGTCGGTTTAAGGTATTTTCGACAGTCTATTACCCATTCTGACCGTTGATGGCCATGATAGACTTACATAAAAAATGTGTGTAAAAGTTCAAATATCACCTTCTAGTCATGGTAATGCGACTCGTATAGGACTGATTGATGCCTAGGAATGATTTTCATGAGACTGAGACAGATTTGAACCATATAATGAAGAAAGTTCAAATTGAAATAAAATTATTTCAAAACGGGTCGCGATGACATAAATTTTATTTCAATTTGCTAACAACCCGTTTTGAAATAAAATCGCAAATTGAAATAAACTTACCAAAAATGTATTTCATATAAAGATATTAAAACCAAATTGACACATGTGATAACTGAAGTCGGTTTAAGGTGTTTTCGAGAGTCTATGACCCATTCTGACCGTTGATGGCCATGATAGACTTACATAAAAAATGTGTGTAAAAGTTCAAATATCACCTTCTAGTCATGGAAATGCGACTCGTATAGGACTGATTGATGTCTAGGAGTAATTTTCATGAGACTGAGACAGATTTGAACCATAATATGAAGAAACTTCAAATTGAAATAAAATTATTTCAAAACGCGTCGCGATGACATGAATTTATTTCAATTTGCTAACAACCCGTTTTGAAATAAAGTTGCAAAATGAAATAAAATTATTTCAAAACGCGTCGCGATGACATAAATTTATTTCAATTTGCTCACAACCCGTTTTGAAATAAAATCGCAAATTGAAATAAACTTATCAAAAATGTATTGAATGTAAAGATATTAAAACCAAATTGACACACGTGATAACTAAAGTCGGTTTATTTTAATTTGCGATTTTATTTCAAAACGGGTTGTTAGCAAATTGAAATAAATTTATGTCATCGCGACACGTTTTGAAATAATTTTATTTCAATTTGAACTTTCTTCATTATATGGTTCAAATCTGTCTCAGTCTCGTGAAAATCTCTCCTAGACATCAATCAGTCACATACGAGTCGCATCGCCATGACTAGAAGGTGATATTTAAACTTTTACACACATTTTTTATGCAAGTCTATCATGACCATCAACGGTCAGAATGGGTCATAGACTGTCGAAAATACCTTAAACCGACTTCAGTTTTTATCACATGTGTCAATTTGGTTTTAGTTTCTTTATATAAAATACATTTTTGGTAAGTTTATTTCAATTTGCGATTTTATTTCAAAACGGGTTGTTAGCAAATTGAAATAAATTTATGTCACCGCGACGCGTTTTGAAATAATTTTATTTCAATTTAAACTTTCTTCATTATATGGTTCAAATCTGTCTCAGTCTCATGAAAATCATTCCTAGACATCAATCAGTCACATACGAGTCGCATTGCAATGACTAGAAGGTGATATTTGAACTTTTACACACATTTTTTATGTAAGTCTATCATGGCCATCAACGGTCAGAATGGGTCATAGACTGTCGAAAATACCTTAAACCGACTTCAGTTATCACATGTGTCAATTTGGTTTTAATATCTTTATATAAAATACATTTTTGGTAAGTTTATTTCAATTTGCGATTTTATTTCAAAACGGGTTGTTAGCAAATTGAAATAAATTTATGTCATCGCGACGCGTTTTGAAATAATTTTATTTCAATTTGAACTTTCTTCATTAAATGGTTCAAATCTGTCTCAGTCTCATGAAAATCACTCCTAGACATCAATCAGTCACATACGAGTCGCATTGCCATGACTAGAAGGTGATATTTGAACTTTTACACACATTTTTTATGCAATTCTATCATGGCCATCAACGGTCAGAATGGGTCATAGACTGTTGAAAATACCTTAAGCCGACTTCAGTTTTTATCACATGTGTCAATTTGGTTTTAGTATCTTTATATAAAATACATTTTTGGTAAGTTAATTTCAATTTTAGATTTTATTTCAAAACGGGTTGTTAGCAAATTGAAATAAATTTATGTCATCGCGACGCGTTTTGAAATAATTTTATTTCAATTTGAACTTTCTTCATTATATGGTTCAAATCTGTCTCAGTCTCATGAAAATCATTCCTAGACATCAATCAGTCACATACGAGTCGCATTGCCATGACTAGAAGGTGATATTTGAACTTTTACACACATTTTTTATGTAAGTCTATCATGGCCATCAACGGTCAGAATGGGTCATAGACTGTCGAAAATACCTTAAACCGACTTCAGTTATCACATGTGTCAATTTGGTTTTACTTTCTTGATATAAAATACATTTTTGGTAAGTTTATTTCAATTTGCGATTTTATTTCAAAACGGGTTGTTAGCAAATTGAAATAAATTTATGTCATCGCGACGCGTTTTGAAATAATTTTATTTCAATTTGAACTTTCTTCATTATATGGTTCAAATCTGTCTCAGTCTCATGAAAATCACTCCTAGACATCAATCAGTCACATACGAGTCGCTTGGCAATGACTAGAAGGTGATATTTGAACTTTTACACACATTTTTTATGTAAGTGTATCATGGCCATCAACGGTCAGAATGGGTCATCGGCTGTCGAAAATACCTTAAACCGACTTCAGTTATCACATGTGTCAATTTGGTTTTAATATCTTGATATAAAATACATTTTTGGTAAGTTTATTTCAATTTGCGATTTTATTTCAAAACGGGTTGTAAGCAAATTGAAATAAATCTATGTCATCGCGACGCGTTTTGAAATAATTTTATTTCAATTTTAAACTTTCTTCATTATATGGTTTAAATCTGTCTCAGTCTCATGAAAATCACTCCTAGACATCAATCAGTCACATACGAGTCGCATTGCCATGACTAGAAGGTGATATTTGAACTTTTACACACATTTTTTATGTAAGTCTATCATGGCCATCAACGGTCAGAATGGGTCATAGACTGTCGAAAATACCTTTAAACCGACTTCAGTTATCACATGTGTCAATTTGGTTTTAATTTCTTGATATAAAATACATTTTTGGTAAGTTTATTTCAATTTGCGATTTTATTTCAAAACGGGTTGTTAGCAAATTGAAATAAATTTATGTCATCGCGACGCGTTTTGAAATAATTTTATTTCAATTTGAACTTTCTTCATTATATGGTTCAAATCTGTCTCAGTCTCATGAAAATCACTTCTAGACATCAATCAGTCACATACGAGTCGCATTGCCATGACTAGAAGGTGATATTTAAACTTTTACACACATTTTTTATGCAAGTCTATCATGGCCATCAACGGTCAGAATGGGTCATCGACTGTTGAAAATACCTTAAACCGACTTCAGTTATCACATGTGTCAATTTGGTTTTAGTATCTTGATATAAAATACATTTTTGGTAAGTTTATTTCAATTTGCGATTTTATTTCAAAACGGGTTGTTAGCAAATTGAAATAAATTTATGTCATCGCGACGCGTTTTGAAATATTTTATTTCAATTTGAACTTTCTTCATTATATGGTTCAAATCTGTCTCAGTCTCATGAAAATCTCTCCTAGACATTAATCAGTCACATACGAGTCGCATTGCCATGACTAGAAGGTGATATTTGAGCTTTTACACACATTTTTTATGTAAGTCTATCATGGCCATCAACGGTCAGAATGGGTCATAGACTGTCGAAAATACCTTTAAACCGACTTCAGTTATCACATGTGTCAATTTGGTTTTACTTTCTTGATATAAAATACATTTTTGGTAAGTTTATTTCAATTTGCGATTTTATTTCAAAACGGGTTGTTAGCAAATTGAAATAAATTTATGTCATCGCGACGCGTTTTGAAATAATTTACTTTCAATTTGAACTTTCTTCATTATATGGTTCAAATCTGTCTCAGTCTCATGAAAATCACTCCTAGACATCAATCAGTCACATACGAGTCGCATTGCCATGACTAGAAGGTGATATTTGAACTTTTACACACATTTTTTATGCAAGTCTATCATGGCCATCAACGGTCAGAATGGGTCATTAACTGTCGAAAATACCTGAAACCGACTTTAGTTATCACATGTGTCAATTTGGTTTAAATATCTTTATATAAAATACATTTTTGATAAGTTTATTTCAATTTGCGATTTTATTTCAAAACGGGTTGTGAGCAAATTGAAATAAATTTATGTCATCGCGACGCGTTTTGAAATAATTTTATTTCATTTTGCAACTTTATTTCAAAACGGGTTGTGACATAGGTCTCTCCTTTTTCCACGTGTCTGTCATTTACCACCTGTGAACTCATGCCACTATGTAGATGGGAATTTATTTAAAATTTGTTTAAAATATGTATAACTATATAAGGGTATACTCTTCATTTGTGGTGATTTTAATAGCCGCTGAGCCAATTGTGAAGACTTTATTGCAGTGTTTGACACCATCCCTCTCCGTCAAGTTGTTGATTTCAAGTCGAATGCTTATTATGGTGATCATCTTATACAATTCCTTATTTATAGTAGTATGTGTAAACGGCCGTAACTTTATAGTGTATGACTTCACATTAGTCTCAATAAAAGGATGTTCAGTTGTTGATAATTGTTTAGTAGCCAGGAGAATCTGTCAGATTTTACTTAGTTTGAAGTAACTCGTGTATCAGATATTTCAAATAAAATTGGTATTAGTCATGTCGCAGCTCTTAAAATACCTGCCAATTCTGTAT
This sequence comes from Cerastoderma edule, assembly GCA_947846245.1. Taxonomy (NCBI): domain Eukaryota; kingdom Metazoa; phylum Mollusca; class Bivalvia; order Cardiida; family Cardiidae; genus Cerastoderma; species Cerastoderma edule. The sequence goes on along the minus strand of OX401405.1, from coordinate 36,105,570 downwards.
TGTCTTGGAATGTGAATCAATGTACATGTTGGAATGTGTTCTGTACCAAATGAATATGTAAGTGCTCATGAATTTGAGCTTAATGCACTACCATATAACTTTTTAACTAACAGCAGTACCATTGAGAAGGTTAGTTCTTTTATTAGGAAACTTGAACATGACCACAGAATATTGCATATTTAGGTTGGTGTGACATTGTGAAATGTGATAAGTATAGCAAGTTACCTTTTAAGACTATTTATCATCACTCTTCCTTTTCTAGATGTAAAAAATGAAAGCAATGGTGGAATGGTCGGTTGTCAGACCTTTTGAGGTCACTTCACAGCTCAGAAATGACTTGCCTAAAATGCTTAAACAAATCACAAAGGCGTGTTCTTAAACAGAAGTATATATATTTTAGAAGAATTTGACAGGGAGATGCATCTATGTAAGCGGTTTTATTGGTAAAACTCAAAATGATCTGTTAGCTACTATGGAGTACAGCCAAGATAAATTTTGCAAAAAATAGATAAAATTGACATTGTTACAGAACGTGCTAGTACTATACTTGTGTAAATTATATTTGAAAATGGCTCAGTGTCGAATTATGTTAAAATAGTAGTACTAATGGTTTAATGCACTGCTCAATACAAAGCGTGCAAAGCAACGGAAAGCTGCAGGCATTGATTTAATCCCTTGTGAAATTGTTGAAAAATGATACAGCTATTTCAATTTTACACAGCTTGTTTAATATTTGTTTCCACACTGGCAAGGTTCCTTCTCTTTGGTTTAAAAGCTCAATAAGCCCCATTCCAAAGTCTGGTAGCAAAGATCCAAGAGATCCTATGTCTTGTGTGCTTTCATATATTTTAGCAAAGCATTGATTCTATGGACAGGAGCGTAAGAAGTGTAAGAATACAGTCTTAGTACATCAGTTTGTCTCAAATCTGACTTGAGGCAATCATTATTTTCTTGATACATTTCTTATAGGGTACACGTTCTGCTAATATTGCTTAATTCAGTTTTTTAGTATACTCTATTTTTAGGGAATAACGAAAGTTACCAATTAAAAATGTTTAAACATTCCTTAGTTGGTGTTCTAAATGCTACCAAAAAACTATCTTAAAATTCTAATTTGAATGACATGGTTTTATTGTGTCTTTAACACTTTATATGTACATACTGTTTGTTGTAACCATGATGAGATTTTAATAAAGATTTATTAATGACATTTCAAGGTTGGATAACCATACTTGACCAAGTGCAATAATGGAATACTTTTTTACATTTCCTGTAACATAAAGGTAAATATGTGACATACCCTTCTCCCCGCGTAATACAGTCCTAGCCATCACCATTTCACTGTTGAATGAAAATAATTGACCAACTGCCATCGGTGTAATATCATTGGAAAATACACAATAAGTCACTAATTCCTTAGTTTTTCTTGGATATTCTTGCCATATGATATAAACTAAACAGAAATAATGTGATGTCATTAACCCCACAAAACCAACATAAATTTCAAGAAAAGCACAATTTGCACCAGCAGTCAATCCTTCTGCCCTTTACATTTGAAGTCTCCTGGAAGCGCAGGTAAATGGCTGATAAGGAATTCGCATGATTCATTGTGGATAATTATGACGAAGGTGAAAATGAAGGATACATGCACAGATAATGGACAGAATCTTGTGTCTCGATAAATACTCTATTTACTATATCTTATAAAGTATATAGTACATATATTGGTTAATTATAGAAGATTGTGACAAACAGCTGTGAATACATGTAAGAAATTCAGCAGATTGACAAATTCTGGCTCCAAGCCAGTCATTGATCGATATTGTACTTACAAGTACCACATACATCATATGAATAGAACGCTGAATACACCAAATCTATTCAGACCATAAGCTCTAATCAAATAAGTTGGTGAAATTTGATATCCTCGCTGGGTTGGCCAAGTATAGAGAAGTAATCTCCCTTGTTAAAGTTTACTTTTTAAAGAGTAAGCTCCCTTGTTTAAGTTTAGTCTTGAATGGGTAATCTCCCTTGTTCAAGTTTTGAACAAGTAATATCACTTGTAAAAGTTAAAAGTTTTGAACAAGTAATATCTCTTGTAAAAGTTAACTTCTTATATCCATTTGAACCTTAACATATCCATGCATGAACCCCTATACATCCTAAACATTCAGTTTTCACTCACACACAAGTTGTGTGTCACAACCATGGCTTAAATTAATCTTCATGGTCTTTTGGACCTCTTATTTAGCCTGTTGATTTTGGAAAGAAAGCCAAATCAGGTCATACTAAACATTGTCATATTTGGTGTATAATTTAAAGAAACATTGGGAAGAAGCAATTATTAGCGTTTTTGTATGATATGATAAGAGCTCTGTATTCAGAAAATTTAAAATTCATTTCAACTTAAAATGAAACAAAACAGCCAATGCATATCACTCCGGTTCATTCCGACAAATAACGGCAATCCTTCTATCTCTTGAAATGGGTCCACCCTTAAAGAAAGACTCCTCGCTTCGTAGAACTTCATGTGTAAAGTCATACCTGGCGTCCTCTCTGAAAATGTAATCACTTGTTCCTTTATCCTTTACCAAACGCCAAATTTCGCCTGTCCCAAATTGAAAGAGTTTGAAGATAACTTTTCAAAATGTGATGAAATTGAAACATAAGATTGTGATAGGGCTGAAAACATTGTTGGAAAGGGAGAAGTTGAGCAATTTCTTCTTTTCCCATAATGCTTTCCAGAGTCATCTGCATTAAACTGGTGAAATATTGTTATTGTTAGGTAATGGACTATCTCACAGATTGAGAATTGTTAATATTATATAATATTTCATTTTTCTTTTCAAAATAGAATGTCTTCTATGGATGAAATAATATATAAAAAATTTATAGAGCTTCACTTAAATGAAACTAGATTAGTGATACACTTATCACCACATTTCTTGATTGTGTGATGGAGATATAGGATAGTGTTTTAACAGTTTAATTTGTAAATGATCTAAATTCAAATTACCCACAGGCCAGTGGCAGTTTTTTAGAAACCATCATCTGTGGGTTTCATAAATGTTTCACTGCACATCTATAAACATGGTTTCATCATGCAAAATCATTGAAATGGGTAAGAGTTTACCATCAAAGCACTAAAATACACAGAAGCTCATTTCACATTTTTAAAAGGACTATCTTACAAATTGGGATTTCAAATTTTTAAAATAAGTTGTCTTTGACCAATATAATGACAACAAAAGATTTCTTAAGCAACATAAGACAAGGCTATTGACAGCTTTCAGAACTGTACAGAAAAGATATAAAGCATGTATTTATTGTTTTTATACTTAGAATAAGAGTTGGTATTTTTAGAGAGTTAAGATTGTAAATTTTAAATTTTCAACAAATCTGTGAGTTAATCCCTTTAAGGCGCATTGACATCTAAAGTCATCTAGCACCCATTATGATGATGTGGGTAAATTTTAAATTTATTGAATTCTTTACTGCCTAAGATGTTTTTATTACATAAAAAAAAGTTATATGGAATGAATAGATAAATTTGTAAACAGATAATTTGATATGGGTTAATGGAAATAAACAAATGATTTTGTAAAGAGTGAATCATATAAGATTAATAATTTGTAATGAATGAAAGGTAATAAATGAATAATTTGTAACAGGTTAATAACAATAGTAGCACATTGTGAGTATTTTAGATGAGTAAAGACTTCTATAGAAGACATGTCAAAGTAAGCTATCATGGAAAAAGGGGTTTATACACACACACACAGGTGGTTAACATTGGTGGAGTGGTAGAGCATCTGCCTCTTGTTCTACGGTTCGATCCCCATTGCCAACTTGGGCGAGGTGAAAATTGCCGGGACAAACCCACGAATTGGTGCGAGTACTGGTTAGGTATCCTGGAAGTTAGTCATTGAGAGTGAATTTAATAAGCTTCCATCACAATTGATGTGAATATAATCAACACACTCACTTCATTATGTAGAGGGATCGCCTGTTCAATAGTATGTCTGCTTTCTTACTGGAGTCCTCAGTATGCACCAGCCTCATTACTGCAGGTGACAAAAGTGAGAGACCGGCTATCGTATTTCCACAGAACTGTCAATGAAACAAAAGATTTTAGCTTGTGTTTGTGTTTAACACTGCTTTCAAAAGAATTTAAGTTAAATAACTGAGGTAGGAGCTTTTTTCTTTAACCCTTTACTAAACGGCAGATTTTCGACTGTTGCAAATTGAAAGAGTTTGCAGACAACATTGCAACATGTGATAAAATTGAAAAATAATCTTCTGATAGGGCCGAAAACATTGTTGAAAAAGAAAAAATTGCTTATTACAAGCAATTTCCCCTTTTCCAAAAATGTTTTCAAGAGTCGCCTGCAACATAGGGATTAAATGTCGTTATTGTTTGATAATGGGTTAAATCTGAAAGAGGCCTATGCCTGTTTATTTCTTGAAAATGATTTGCTGAAATTGCTGAATTGGGAAGCCTAAGAGCTGGACAGGTGTAACTTTAAATTCTTTGGAAAACTGCATGATTTGAAAGAAATTTTCAATGGAACGATGCCGAGGTCTGAGCGCCTTCAATTCTTCTATCATTTCCTCATTAGTTCTGCACAATATTCAATATTCTTTCCAATCCTAGTCACTAAATACTTTTCTACATGGTCCAAATCATTCAAGGAATGTGATACATAAAGCACATCAAGTGTTCTGTGCAAGACTAACGTAAGTACTACATGTTTGTGAAACATACTATTTAGTCTTGCATTGAATTCTCCATGTGTAGCTGATGTTATAAATGATGGAAAGAAGACCGCAAGAATGGCAAAATATGATTTTGCTTACTTGTCCATATAATAATGCCAATTGTTTTTCTGCACTGTATGTATAATGGACATATAGAAAATATCTGTAAAATTTTAATTGTCAGTTGAAGCTGGACAAAGACAGAGATTATCTCTCAACACATTTGTCTATGGTTATCATTCTATGTGTCAATACTACGTTGTTATAAAATGCTATTAAATTACACAGAGGTAGCAAAATCAATTGTCCATGTTACCCAGCTTGTCCAAAAGCCATAACGGACAAGTGAACTTATACCGCAATTTATGATACAACCGTTATACGGACAAGAACCGGAAAAATTGTGGTATTTACGAACAAACAAATCAAAATCAGATTTTGGCACCCATGAACCCTTAAACACAAAGAAACCAAGAGTATTCCAAATGGTATTCAGCAAAATCCTCCATTGAGTGTTTACATCAAGATTGTCTCTATGCGACAATTCCAATGAGTTTTAAGAAAAAAAAACTCACCCTGACTGCATCAACATGAGGTTTGATGTAACCCTCTTTGCTCAAGTCCAGAATGTGGACAAAAGCCAACTGAGACACGTGCTTAGGGAATGCTGTGTCCCGTATTCTCTGTATAACAGGCTTGTTGGTCTCTCTCCACTGTTTCCGCTCTGTTTCCCGATAACTGTGAATTGCCTGAAATATAAAAATGATAAATATATAAGACAATGTCAGGACTTTCATTAAGAACTGATTGACGATGCAAACAATCAGTTAAAATACCTTGTGATCAGTTCCTTCACGCCCTGTCATAAAGACTGATAAAAGAGGGTTGTCTGGCTGAATCGGTTAGATCACAACCTGGATCTGTTACATTAAATCTTGATGAAAACCCTGAATGTTTTACACAATTTCTCAGAACATCAAAGCTTCTTGCTAGCTTACCAGTACATGTCCAGAAAATACATAACAAAACAATACAGGTGTTTATAAGCAATCTTCTTATGGTAGAAAGTTTGACATTACCAAATGTATAGATATTCAGTGTAATATCTGCATAAAAGTTTAGACAGTTAGTTGGAATTCTCCTAGAAGGTGCTTATAATCCTGTCATGCTAAAGAGTACCGAACATTTTAAGTTTTGAGATGAACAAAGGATTTATAAGCATGACTGAATATTGAGATCTCAGTCCTTATATCCAGTGTCCTGTCTTAACCCTTAGAATGCTGGGTATTTTTTTAAAAAGTGTATTTTTGTATCATCTGCTTTCCAAAGCATTAAATATCTGCATAATTTTGATGAGGACAGATATTCATAGTAGCAAACATGTGAGATCACAGGCAAGCCCCAGTTTACTTTATACGGACAAGAGCAGAAAAAGATTTGGCATTTACCGTCAAGTAATTCAAAATCTAATTTTGCCTTCCATTTTGATTGTGGCAAAAAAAGGAAGAAACTGCTTCATAGAGGTTATCTCTTAAAACCATGTCATCTTCCGTTTGATCTTCTTTCAATTTGGACTGTGAAAAAGATAATTTCAAACCATATTTGAGGTAAAGGGTTAGAGGTTTTGTGTAAAAATAAAGCTAATTACATCATCCCAGTGACTGCTTTCATAGCGCATTCGTTTTAAGTATGGTTCAACTTCGTCCACTATACTCTGTTCCTCCGCCTCTGTGATAAAGTCATTGATGATTATCATATGTTGTTGCATAGTTAGTTGAACACTTTCCTCATAACACTGTATACAAGTCATGTCATTTACTAATACTTCTGTATGGCGATCCACGTTTGAACGGGCTCGATTGGTTGTCATTAACCGTTTACTATGTTTTAATGGCCATTTTTTGTTTACTAGGAGACTTTTAGATGTATAGACGGAAGGGTTTTGCGTTTTACTTGAGAGTCTCGATTGAAATCTTCTGACCAGCAGTTCACTTTCTCTAAATTTGGGTTGTAGACTCGAATAACGCAAACATTTGGAACCGATATTCGCGAAACTTTTCGACGACATCACTTACGAGTATTGCAGTTTCAAAATAATTGATTAATCGAAAAAGCAAAACCAGTATTTAAGGTATTTAAATACGTCTCTTTTATGTAAAATCGTCGCTGCATTTGCGAACTAGACGAATTGTTTTGATTTTTTGATCTTGACGAACGCTTGCATTTTAACCTTGAACGAAAGCGTTTCAATCGCAAGAGTAAACCGGAACCGGAAACTTTAGTTTTGTGTTGTCAAGGGAAACTTTAATTACAAATGGTGGACATAAATGCATAAGGGTACGTATTTTTATTTATCTTTAACATCACCTTTACGGTGATCATAATTGGCACACACGACTTTGACAAAATAGCTTACTTTGATATTTCGTGAAACCTGTAAGATATCGAATGATAGCAAAAATTGTTTACTTTGAATTTAGAAAGGAATTATTGTGTTTATTCAAAAACCTGGACATGTCTAGCAACTATCCATTTCCTCACATATCCTGATACTTCTCAGTTACTTTTGGCTAGTAAACACTGTTTCCATGTGTAGTACAATCAATGCATTTTATACTTGTTGTAGTTAAACTTTTTAAATACTTATGATTGAAAAGGCTATTGAATAATTGACACCTGCGACCACTATGTTATGAATCACATTTTATACATACATTGAAGTTTGTTCATATTTAGATAGAAACAACAAAATCATATGTTTTAGTGAATCCTCAATTACACTGTTCACAAATGATTAACGGTTGTTGTCATATAATAAGTGACAATGGTGCAGTGGTAGAGAGTCAACCTCTTGTACCAATGGTCCCGGGTTAGAATCACCGTTAGGCGAGGTGAAATTTGCAGGGACTAACCCACACATCGGCATGAGTGCTGGTATAGTATCCAGGAAGCAGTCATTGATAGGGAATTTGATAGGCTTAATCAAACTCCCTTCACAATCAATGTAAAACATATCAAACAAACAAACAATAAGCACATACTCACAATGATTTTTGTGATAGGATATTGGTGTGGTACTCTTGAATTTAAGACTAGACAAAACAGTTTCAATTCCCAAAGTCTGTGAATTATTTTATGGTGGGTAAACCTATTGCAAGTCACCTTTCCATAGCATAATATTGATAGATTAATTACTTTTAAGAAAAATGTATAACAAAAAGAAATTCAAGACTTTAGTGTAAGCCCTTTGTACATTTATTCATGAAACAAAAAACAATGTTTGTATCACTATCAGTCTGCATGTCTTTACCTAACATATAAATATAGCATTTTTTCCTATTATGATTTGGTCATATCAAAGATTCACTTTTGCTCAACACTCACAAGAATAGTGGAGGATGACTAATGAAAATAATTTCTTCTTTTTTTTTTTAATCCTATAAGCTGGGTTCACTTTGGGGCCTTTCATTCATCAACATCTAGTGTAAACTTGTACTGATTATGCATCCAGGAAGCATAATTGAGAGTTGGTCATATAATTTGTATATAAATTATCTTAAACAAAGATTTTGGGATCCAGTTTCATTTTATCTGAGCACAACATACATGCTCATTCTGATGAAATATTCTTTCTGTGTTTTTCATTTATTCTCCAGATTGTAAAACATGACTTGTATTCTCTTTCTGCAGATCACACTTAACTTTTAAAGTTAACTGAAATAAGACATTTCGTAAATTTCAGCCATCTCTTTCATATAGATTTAATGAAAGGATTCATTCAAATTGTTTAATAAGTGGTCTCATGAGTGCCTAAATTTTGAATATCATATTATCTTTATATATACATGTATTTTTCAGGTTAGATTGAAGAGAAAAAAGCCACCATGTCCATCGCAATTGCCCAGCCAAGGCACATTTTTGGCCTGAAGTCAGGAGTCAGTGGTAACATCTGCTACCATGACGAACAGACAATTGTGTACCCCTCTGGGGCCAATTGTACTCTGTACAACATTGATCAGAAGGTGCAGAAATTCATACCGGGGACGGACAAGAGTGAAGGGATGACGGCCATCGCTGTCAGTCCAAACAGGAGATACGTCGCTATTGCAGAGAAGCTTGAAAAACCCGCCATCACAATCTATGACTTACACAGCTTGAGAAAACGAAAGGTTCTCAGTTCACCTGATGTTACCTCGAGTGAATATGTAAGCCTGGCATTCTCTCCGGATTCCAAGTACCTTGTTGCCCAAGGTGGAAAGCCTGATTATACACTGCTCTACTGGACATGGGAGAAGTCCAAAGTTATGGCTGTCACGAAAACGTCAAATCCACAGAACACTGCGCCCATATATCAGGTAAACATCCAACCCTTTTCTCAAATATGAAGCTTCTTTTGGAACCAGAGTAATTTTGGACATTGGTTTCATACAAAAAGCAGTTATAGTTATTGAGACATTTTGAATTAATTGTATCAATGAAGTTAACCTATTTGTTTCCTATGCATACATGATTTGGCATATCTTTAGCACAAATATGAGAATGATACTGACTTTGATTCTCAAGGAAACACACTTTTCTTACATGTTAGATATTTTTTTATATTTTTATTTCTATGATTTACCATAACCCTCATAGTGCTGGAACTGACTTCATGCTTATGCAAACAGGCCAAGTAAATTGGCAGCTGTCCTGTGATCTAACCTGTTTGCTACTCTGAGTATCTTTCGTCATCAAAATTAAGCAGACATATATGGTTTTGGAAAGTAGACAACACAAAAATCATTTTTTAGAAAATTACCCAGCATTTTAAGGCTTAAAAGAATTTCTTGATTGGCCTTCCATTAATCACATTAATTAAACATACAACATTTCCTGACTATTTCTTCTCGTTTCAGGTGAGCTTTAATCCCCAGGATAACACCCAGCTCTGTGTTGTTGGTAATGGTATCTTCAAAAACTACAGATACAGCGAGGGCAACCTGAAAACATTCAACATTCAGAAGGTTGAGCCGCAGAATTACCTCTGCCATGCCTGGGTTTCTGAGGAGAGGGTCATTGTGGGAACTGACAGCGGACGCTTGATGCTTTTTGAGGCCGGAGAGATGAAACATGAATTCAACATGATGGACAAAGAAAAGTAAGGACTGTCACTTTAACCCATTACCAAACAATAACAACATTTGACCAGTTTGTTGCTGACGACTCTGGAAAACATGGTGGGAGAAGGAGAAATTGCTCTTAACGAGCAATTTCTCCTTTTCCTAACATTGTTTATTGCCATATCAGAAGATTACTTTTCATTTTCATCACATTTTGAAATGTCGTCTGCAAACTCTTTCAATTTGGGACAGTCAAGAAATTAGCGTTTGGTAAAGGGTTAAGCTCCATATAAGAAAAGGTTTATTCCCCGTTTCATTCGGACAGTTTCTTAGCATATGGTTTTTTTGAAATTGTTAATTGGGAAAACCAAAACAAGTGTATAAATGATTTTTTGGAGAACTGAATTATTTTAAAGATATATTAACTTAATTTAAGGCCTCTTTTACACAACATGAAAATCCCTTATTAATATATTTCCCATGCAAGTTTTCAATCTTTACTTAATCTTTTGGATACTCTGTGGAATTTTTTATTGAGAAAATGTTAATGAGTACCTACAAAAATGAAATTTGGAAAAAAGTTATTGAAATATTGCCAACAAAAGGCTGGTAATTCAACCAGTGATAAATGGATTATCTTATTATCATATGACAACACCTTTAACATGTTTCTGCTAGTAAAGCTTTTGAAACCTTAGTCGGAAAGTTCTACAGGTGCACCTAACAAGCAACTTTTTCTAGTGTCTTAACTATTTTCTCTTATATCTCAAAACATTTTTACCATAGAAATATTTGTCTCACAAGCTGTAGTAGAAGTCTTTGAAACCATCATTGCAAAAAAAGTCAAAATTAAAACCTTGCTATACAAAATAGTTCGCCCTTTAATCCAACATTTGATTAAAATTTGCCTGCTAAAAGCATTTTGCAAATACCCTCTCAAAAGTATTAAATGTGTAGAATTACTTTCCTAATCTCTTTTCTTTTTCTTTTTCAAAGAAAACCTGGTGAAGATACTGCACCAGGCTCGAACCAGATTACCGCTGTTGTTGCATATTCCAAAGGGTTTGCATGTGCCTGTGGACGCGGCACAGTCTATTTGTTTGAGAAGACTGATGACAAAGATTTCTTCAAAAAATCGAGAGAAATCAGGGTAAGGGCTTTTTCAATTCTCATTTGTGTACAAGTAGATTAACCCATTACCAAACAATGACGACGTTTAACCAGTTTGTTCCAGACAACTCTGGAAATCATTGTGGGAAAAGGAGAAATTGCTCTTATCCAGCAATTTCTCCTTTTCGCACAAAGTTTTCTGCCCTATCTGAAAATTATTTTCCAGTTCATCACATTTTGAAATTTCCTCTGCAAACTCTTTTAATTTGGTATAGTTGAAAAATTGGCTTTTGGTAAAGGATTAAATGATCAATGACCACAATACTAGTGTAAGAAACCAAGAAAAGAGACATTTCAAAGACACAAAATCATGGAAGCACTGTCATCCACTGATTGATTGTGCTGTTGATATATATATATATATATTGTTCTCTTCAATAATGTGATAAGTTCTGAAATTTGCATAAACATTCACCAAGTTTTGCATAAACGTTCACCAAACTTTGCATATACATTCAGCGAAATTTGCATAAACATTCCACAAACTTTGCATAAACATTCCACAAACTTTGCGTAACTTTCTGAGAAGACTCCACAGTATGTAAACTAGGTTAAGTCTATCTACCTATATATCATGATTTATTTCTATCATTCCATTTTTTGCATTATCATGATTGTCTAAATACAGATTTCCCAAGATGCAAACAGTGCAATTTCTATCTACCTATTCCATGAGTTATTTCTATCATTCCATTTTTTTATTATCATGATTGTCTGAATACAGATTCCCCAAGATGCAAACAGTGCCGACCCCTCCAAGGCACAAGGACAGATCATCAACAGCCTTACAGTGAGCCCGTCAGAAGAAACTCTGATTGCCAGCACAGACCTCAGTCAACTCTACTCCATCACACTGTCAAGTGCCGATATTGGAAAGGTTTGTTCACCCCTTCGGTTTTATGGGATTTTGTGACTGGTCGAAATGAACAGTAAATGGAGTGAACAAATGAAGTTAATGAAGCTTTTACATGCAGACAAAAGGGTGCAAATTTCTATTTTGGTTTGGTAAATGGAAACATTAGTTTCAAAAGAATTGATTTCGATCCTGAATTTATTAAAGGATCTAAGTCTTCAATATAAATCAAAGAAGTGATGTAGCACAAAAGAGTCAAAAGCAATCCTGAATTTATTAAAGGATCTAAGTCTTCAATATAAATCAAAGAAGTGATGTAGCACAAAAGAGTCAAAAGCAATCCTGAATTTATCAAAGGTTTAAAGTCATTAATGTAAATCAACATAGTGATGTAACGCATGGCATAACATGAGCACATCGAAAATAAACAGTTGGTTATGACACACATATATATATGCTACAGTTATTGATTCGTAAAATGTGATGACGGTTTTTTATTTAAAGGGATAGGGAGTTAATGGTCTGTCAGAAAGGTAATAAGTAACAGACTTCCCGATACTCTGAGAGCCCCATAAGGACTGAACTGAATACTTTCTTCTTTGTCTATGTAAAAAATCTGTCAGACCTCAGGGATTTCAGTCAGTCAAGGGCCTAGGGCCTACAAAGTTTCATGAAGTCTGAAGTAAGTCATCTCTATGTTTGTCTGCTTTCAGGGTGACCAGGCCCAGTTTGAAGTGCTGGCTCAAGCCTTCCATTATGGACAGATCATGGGGCTGGACGTCTGCCACAGGAAACCACTATTGGCCACATGCTCTATGGATAAGTCTGTCAGGATCTGGAATTACGAGACTTGGTAAACTTACTAGACCATTAATTTTACAAGAGAGCGAGATAATGTACTGAATTCCCTTGCTAACTTCGGGGAACAGTGGTACAGTGGTAGAGCGTTGGCCTCTTGTACCTACGGTCCCGGGTTCCTATCCCCTTTAGGCAATGTGAAAATTGCTGGGACTAATCCATATATAAAACAAGTACTGGTGTATTATCCAGGAAGCTGTCATCGAGAGTGACTTGACAGGCTTAACCAAGCTTCCTTTATAATGGATGTAAAACAAATCAATCAAACAAACAAACAAAGCAACTGCTTTATTGCCTCTCCAAAACCTCATGCATTCAAAGCGTCTCAATGAATACCAACAAAATATGATTTTTACAAATGAAATTTGAAAACTGCTTTCTAAAAGACTTTGACAACCCTTTTAACATCTGCCTTTACTAAAGATTATTGACAGTATTCTATAAAATTCACATTTTAAGGATCAAAATGAGAAGAACTTGTTGGTTGCTAGCTTTTAGTTTCTTCTTCAAATCTCCGGAAAGACAGTACTCATAAGATGAACTTTGTACACATTGATTTTCTTTGGCTGGGCTGATTTCAACCCTTAGGATGCTGGGTAATTTTTTAGAAATAGATTTTTGTGTCGTCTGCTTTCCAAAACCTTAAATATCTGCTTAATTTTGTTGAGGAAAGATACTCAGATTAATAAACCAGTTAGATCACAGACCAGTCTCCAATTTTTTGCCACATAGGAAAAGGGTTAAAGCAATGAAAAACCTAAACAAAAATAGATTTTAACATTTTATGTATATATATTTTCAGTAACCTTGAGCTATACAGGGAATTTGCTGAAGAGGCTTACAGTATTGCTTTACACCCCTCCGGCCTGTACATTCTGGTCGGCTTCAGTGATAAACTTCGCCTCATGAATCTGTTGATCGATGACATTAGAACATTTAAGGAGTTTACCATCAGAGGCTGTAGAGAGGTCAGTATAAACTGGTGAACTGTTACCATGATATATTGGAAGTATTCCTTGATATATTCTTGGTTTAACCCACTACTAAACAATAACTACATTTAACCACTTTGTTGCAGACAACTTTAGAAAACTTTGAGGGAAAAGAAGAAATGACTTATAACGAGGATTTTTTCCTTTTCCCACAATGCTTTCCGCCCCTTCAGAAGATTATTTTTCAATTTCATCACACTTTGAATATCATCTGCAAAACCTTTCACTTCGTGACAGTCTAAAATTTGGCGCTTGGTAAAGGGTTAATAATCATGCTGCATATGAATAATGAATTGTTGAAGTAGCAAGTCTTAAAGTGCTTGTTTACAGAAGAAGAAATTTAAAAGTCAAAATGATACATGAAAAAAATTATACATAGAAAGCATTAACCTCCTTGTTGTCAAATTACTTATTTTGTGGAAATGATTTTTATTCATTGAGAATTATGACTTTTTGATTTTGTAAAATTGTCATTACATAACATTATATATAATAATTTCACAAATGTTCCAAAAGCATAACCACAAAAAATATTATGCTCATTATGTGTTTAGTCTTTCCTTTTGTTTCTTTTGGTCATATTACCCTATCAATGCATGACAGTTTTTAATTCATCATTTGTGAAAGAGTTCCTCACTGACAATGTTTTTTGATAACTCTTAATTCTCCTTACTAAATATATAATCAGTATGCATGCAAACAAATGGTGATTCTGTTATATTATACATTTATAAGATTCTTACTATTTCCCTTTTCCCTCATTTCAGTGTTCCTTCAGCAATGGTGGTAACCTGTTTGCGGCTGTTCACGGTAATGTCATCCAGATCTACTCTACCATCACCTTCGAAAACGTCGCCAACCTGAAAGGTCACAACGGGAAGGTTAAATCAATCATCTGGAGCTCAGACGACATGAAGATGGTGTCCTGTGGACTGGATGGAGCCGTCTACGAGTGGGAGACGTCCACCGGGAAAAGGGTCGGAGAGTCCGTGCTCAAGTCCTGCCACTATACTGGTGTCGCTGTCACTCCTGATGGGAAGACCACGTTTGCTGTTGGATCCGACAAAACGCTGAAGGAGATATCTGATTCACAGGTAACATTACCATATAGATGATAACTCACATTATAACAGGAAATTTTATCCTTTTTAATATGTAAAACGCTCTTGCGTGTTGATTTTGGGAAGAGTTTTTTCCCTGATATTGCTGAGAGCTGAAACCTGAAATGAGAGATTGTTTTTTTCAGAAGTAGGAGTTAGTTAGACCATTACTTAGTGCAATGGTCGGAAGTTAACTTCAAACCAATGAGTTAAGTAAATTGTCAAATGCTCTTGCTCCAAAAAACCCACCTCTGATAAAATTTTTGAGTTCTTTGAAATTAGTATAATCTTGATGAAACTTTCGTCAAGGAAAGCAAGGAAAAATCTTGTTTTCTTAGACTTGTTGTTAATGCATCTAATGCAGAATATTCTAAAAACTTATTTTCATATGGACCAAAAAGAAATTTTATGAAGTTGGAATTTGTTACTGATGGTAATTTTTTAATTGCGATAAGCATGCAGTGGTTTTTAATTTTGTCCAGTTACAAATCCTATGTAACAGAAACTCATAATAGCAGAGTAAGTGAATATGCAATTAACCAAGCAAACAGATCATTTTTTAGAACAGAATCAATTCCTTTCAGTGAATAACACAGTTTTTTTTTTATCATGATGTCTTTTTAACCCTTTACCAAACGCCAAACTTTTGACTGTCTCAAATTGAAAGAGATCCCAGTCTAAAGCATTTCAAAATGTGATGAAATTGGAAAATAATCTTCTGATAGGGCAGAAAACATAGTGGGAAAATGAAAAACTGCTCGATATGAGTAATTTCTCATTTTCCCACAATGTTTTCCAGAGTCGTCTACAACTAGCTGATCAAGTGTCAATATTTTTTGGTAATTAGTAAATATAGCTATGCATGCCCTCTATACACACCTTTACTTACAATTCCCAGATACTAAGAGAGGTTGATGCCCAAGAGACCACCCTAAGCAGTGTTGCCCTCTCAAGGTCTGGCCGTATGCTGTTTGGGGGTACCAGCAAGGGTACGCTCTGGTCCCTCAAGTTTCCCCTTACCATCCCCGGGGAGTGGCAGGAACTCCAGGGTCACGGCAGCCAGATAACAAAGGTGAGTTGGTGTAATAGATATCAGTTTCAATTTGTTATTATCAGTTGAAATTTGTAATACACAATCACTATGACTAATATTAAATAATTTATTGTAATTATCAATGCTTATTTGTAATATGCAATCCTTATTTGCATTAATTAATTCTCATTTGTAATAATAAATCTTTATTTGTAATTATCAATCCCTATTTGTAATAAAAGATCCTTATTTGTTATTGTTGATCCCTGTCCTTAATGATCCATATTTGTAATTATTAATTCCATATTGTAATTATCAATCCTTATTTGTAATTATCAATCCTTGTACTTTAAAATGCTTATTTGTAAATATTGATCCCTGTCCTTAATGATCCATATTTGTAATTATTAATCCCATATTGTAATTATCAATCCTTATTTGTAATACTCAATCCTTGTACTTTAAAATGCTTATTTGTAAACATTGATCCCTGTCCTTAATGATCCATATTTGTAATTATTAATTCCATAATGTAATTATCAATGCCTATTTGTAATACTCAATCGTTGCACATTACAATCTCTTTTTGTAACTATCAATCCCTATTTGTAATACACCATCATTGTACTAAACAATCCCTATTTGTAATTGCCAATCCTTACTAGTAAATATCAATTTCTATTGATTCTGCATTCTAGATAGGGAACCTAGAGTTCAAATGATATAACTAAGTAACAATTTTAATAATAAAAAACAATGTATAAGAATTTACAGGAAACCAAATTCAAAAATCAGTTTCATTCATATTCTTACAGATGAAGATCACGACAGACGACCAGTACCTGGTGACTGTGTCGGAAGACGCCTCCATTATCCTGTGGAAGATTCAGGACAAGGAAGGTCGGGGTGTTAAGCGCGACAAGGAAGTTGGCTGGGCCGAGGAAATCCTCATCACAAAGAGCGACCTTGAGGAGAAGAACTCGATGATGGCAGAGCTGAAGACCCGCGTCGACGAGTTAAAGATGGAGAACGGGTACCAGCTTCGTCTGAAGGACATGAACTACAACGAGAAGATCAAAGAGCTCACGGAGAAGTTCATTCAGGAGATGGAGTCCCTGAAGACGAAGAATCAGGTGAGTGTTTAAGTCTTTTGTTATTTCGTATTGAGGGTTCAAAGCACCACTACAGTCTACAGGCTACAGTACATAATAACCCTTTATCAAACGCCAAGTTTTCGACCTCCCCAAATTGAAAGAGTTTGCAGATGCTATTTCAAAATGTGGTGAAGTTGGAATATAATCTCCTGAAGGGATAGAAAACATATGGGAAAGGAAAAATTGCTTGTTACGAGCAATTTTTCCTTTTCCCACAATGCTTTCCAGAGTTGTCTGCAACAATGTGGTCAAATGTTGTGATTGTTTGGTAATGGGTTACAATAGGATACCCATAATCTGACATTTTGAAATTTATTCTTTCGTCAGAGTACTCAGTCATTCCCTGTATACATGGATTCAAGAGGGAACTATTTGCTTTAATGGGAATAGTTCCAGCCCTGACAATGTTGTCCAAGAATGACCGAAGTATTTCAACGAGAGAAATTTGTTTCAAAATGGTGGATTATGGGTATTA
Organism: Cerastoderma edule; assembly: GCA_947846245.1. Taxonomy (NCBI): domain Eukaryota; kingdom Metazoa; phylum Mollusca; class Bivalvia; order Cardiida; family Cardiidae; genus Cerastoderma; species Cerastoderma edule. The sequence goes on along the minus strand of OX401405.1, from coordinate 36,088,078 downwards.
TACCTTAATTGATTATTGATATGATTAGCAGTTTAGCATAGGATTTAACCTTGGATATTTGATCTCAGTTCCATGATGCTAGTAACTATAAAGTGAATGTAGCTATTCCCTTGTAATTAAAATGACTTGCTGAAAATTAAAGTTATTGAAAAAGTTTTTTATAGTGAACCTGAGTTTATTTCCTTTTAAGAATTTGAATACTTTAACAAAAGAAACATTTATGAAATATTTAAAATGACTTCTGTGTTGTCTTTAAGTGATGGTGGTTAGGTATTGCATGGCTGTAGTAAAAGGGAATAGCCTACTATTGAAATTACGTCTATACATTCATTTTTGTATAGTTTTTGAAAAATTTTAATTTCAAACATTCCAGGTGCTAAAAACAGAAAAAGATAAGGAAGAGGCAAAGCATGAAGAAGAAACTGCTGAGATTATGGAGAAGCACAGCAAAGAAATGACTGACTTGGGTAAGTTTATCCTTCCCTTCTTGTATCATACAAACTCACTTACAAAGGACCAAGTTCATGACTATGGGGACGATAGTGGTGCAGAGGTAGACTGGCGGCCTCTTGTACCAAGGGTCCCAGGTTCGAATCCCTGTAATGTGAGATGAAAACTGTTGGGACTAGCCCTCAAATCGCCATGAGTACTGGTTTTATTTTCAGGAAGTAGTCATCGCGAGTTAATTCAAAAAGCTTCAATCAATGTAAAATAAATAATTTTAAAATTGAACTATAACACCTACAGATAAACATTTTATTAGTATCCCGAAACAGGATTGTCTTTAGTCCTTTTAATTTTTAATAATTTCATTGATAAGCAATGCAGTTGAATTCATAAAGGAAAACAAAATGAAAATGAATTCAACATCAATTTTTATTTTGGTAAAGTTACTGGTTATGGTCTGGCATGTAGTGTGTAAAGGGACCCTAGGTTGTATTTTTCAACCACACTATTAACACAAATAGATCATCATGGCTCCCAATGACTGCATTATTATGAGGCTGCAGTGTGTTGTTATCTGCCTCTCTCTTAGCTTACCCCTAATAATCATACACCTTGCCTGATAACATTTTAGATTCAAGACACCAATCATCTATCCTCTATGTATGGACTCAATTTTAAAACACTGTTTTCATATCTTTAATACAGAATCGGCCAACAATCAGAAGCTGATGTTGGAGTATGAGAAGTTCCAGGAACAGCAGGCCAAGATGATGAAGATGCAGGAGGAATATGATAGACAGCTGGCAGAGATGGAGGACAGCAAGCAGCGCGCCCTCGAGGAGCTTACCGAGTACTATGAGACAAAGATACAGGAAATGACCACCAAACTCGAACAGGTAACCAGTGTTATATCCTCATTTTAAGGTGCTTGTTCACAGATGTGAGGAAATTTGATACATAAGTTATATTTCTTTAAAACTGTTTAGCAGTTGAACTGTTGTATTAGACATAGAAGAATAGCCATTGGAAATAAATAAAGTCTGTATTTAAGTATCCAAAGCATGCAGTTTTGAAATCAATTGCATGCCCTCCGCAGATGCTAAGATATATTGAAGCAGTCTGAATCAATTATGTATTCAGTAGCTATTTGTAATTGAATATTATACAGATACTGTATTGTTTCAACAAGCTTTTATTTTGACTTGCGAATTGTCTCATGTGCAAGCAATCACCTTTAAAGATCATTTTCAAATGCCTTTCCTCTCTGAGTGATTTTCTTTATTTTTTTGATTTACTAAAAATGACATTTTTTAAAGAAACCTTGATGTTATTCATAAACATTGTGACAAATGGTGAGTTTGCAAAACCTGTGCCAATTTGCTTTGTGAGCACTTTACTTTTTTTACTTGTTTATATTGCATAGTCATGTCACAATTGTTCAATCCTTATACATAAGTCAGACATATTAATATATCAGACATACAATGTATTTTGTCTCATAAAACAGACTCTAAACAAACTTGTAGGGTTAACATCTAAATGAAAACATAGAAAAGATCTAAGTGACATTTTGACAATATGAGTCAAAGGGCTTTAAGATTTAATTTGTATTCAGTCTAATGACGAGACCAGACAGCAGACAAGAGAGTATGAGGAGACGAAGAAACAGATCGAGGAAGATGCTGATCGTGAGATACTCGACATCAAAAACAAATACGAGAGGCGACTCCGCGATGAGGTCGAGGCCAAGATGAGGCTGAAGGGAGAGACTGGAATCATGAAAAAGAAGGTAGGAATGTTATTGCAGATTGGCCAATTAATTCTGTCACAATGGCAATTTACAGACCAATAACAGAGTGCTGTATAAAACATTTGTGATATACAGCACTAACCATATGATGCACAGTCACATACTGAATCATGCTGATATAAGTGTATCATTACATTGTGATATACAGCACTAACCATATGATGCACAGTCACATACTGAATCATGATGATATAAGTGTATCATTACATTGTGATATACAGCACTAACCATATGATGCACAGTCACATACTGAATCATGCTGATATAAGTGTATCATTACATTGTGATATACAGCACTAACCATATGATGCACAGTCACATACTGAATCATGCTGATATAAGTGTATCATTACATTGTGATATACAGCACTAACCATATGATGCACAGTCACATACTGAATCATGCTGATATAAGTGTATCATTACATTGTGATATACAGCACTAACCATATGATGCACAGTCACATACTGAATCATGCTGATATAAGTGTATCATTACATTGTGATATACAGCACTAACCATATGATGCACAGTCACATACTGAATCATGATGATATAAGTGTATCATTACATTGTGATATACAGCACTAACCATATGATGCACAGTCACATACTGAATCATGCTGATATAAGTGTATCATTACATTGTGATATACAGCACTAACCATATGATGCACAGTCACATACTGAATCATGCTGATATAAGTGTATCATTACATTGTGATATACAGCACTAACCATATGATGCACAGTCACATACTGAATCATGATGATATAAGTGTATCATTACATAGAATGTCCTGTATACTATTAAGAAGCCTTTGTCTAAAATCCTATATTGTAATTCATTTTTCAAACTTTTGTTTTTACTCAAAAACTACAATATGCCTTTTTTTTTTTAAAAAAACTTATTTAAATTATACTGTATGAGGGGGAAAATAACCTCCTCAAAATTTCAGAAAATCATTGCCCTAATTACCTCTTTCAGTTCACCAGTCTGCAGAAAGAAATTGACGATCACAAAGAAGAAATCAAGAAGTACCAGGCTGAAACTGCCAAACTGCAGAACATCATCAAAAACTTGGAGAAGGATATCCAGGGCTTGAAGAAGGAAATTCAGGAGAGAGATGACACCATCCAAGATAAGGTAAGGTTGGCTCATTCCTGGTCATTTTCATTTGATTTGGGACGAATGGAAAGTGGCCCCTGAGTGGTCCTCTAAATGTGGTTTGGACCTGTTGTCTGTACATAGATTTTAATTTTCATGAGTCTCCAAGCTGACCAAACAATTTTTTGAAGGCTCTACCCATATTGACGTGCCCTTATGTGCATGGAAAGTAAGGGGTCTTCCCCCATTCTTGATCAGCCAGGCATTGCATTATAACTGATAAATTGTTGATACCATGTTAAAACCAAATCACACGATAAAGGATACAAAGTTAAGATTAAATTGAAATATTGCTGATATTATTAATTGAATTCACTGTGAGGATATATTTCTCATCCATACTTACTTTTTATACTTTTTAGACTATTAACCCTCTGACAAACTATCCTTAATTCTTTATAATCCATATGGTATTTAGACTGACTGAATTAAAAGATACAGCAGAAATATTGAATGTTCAAAAGTGATATTGCTTTTTGATAATCTTAATTCATTTAACTGTTTTACTTCTTTCCCACAGGAAAAGCGCATCTATGATTTGAAGAAAAAGAATCAAGAACTTGAGAAATTCAAATTTGTCTTGGATTACAAGATTAAAGAATTGAAGAAGCAGATTGAACCAAGAGAAACAGATATCAAGAACATGAAAGAACAAATTCAAGAGGTAAAGAACTTAAACCATTAACCCCATTGGGATGCTTCTAAGTCCTTTTTTTTCTACTTTGAAGCATCTTTTGTCTAAACTTATTTTTTTTACAGTAACTGTGAAACAAGTTCTTACAACTTTGATTAATCAGTCTCAATTCTGCTTTCTGGAGCATAACCAAATCATTGCGCCATATGTGGATTAATGAAAGGTTGCAATGCAGAGCCCGCTTCATACTGGATTCGGACCCACGACCCTTGTGTACAGAGGCTGACGCTCTAGCCCTGAACCACTGTCCATCTTTTGTAATAGCCAATATAACAAATAAGGGAAAAATAAAATTACCAAACAGAGAATTTTGACATAATGGTCTCTTTTTGTCATAATGGTTTCGGAGTGTTATGGTAAGAATTGTTAATTATACAAAGAACCTTACATTTTGACCAAAGTCTTTGTTTGTCATGACGGTTGCAATGTTGATTGATAAGCTATGTATTATGGATGAACTGAGTCAAGATAATGATTGGTTCTTCATGAAATCTGCTCTAAAATATAGATTTGGAAGCTTATTTGAAACATTTCTTCTGTTATTTTTAGAAATTTTCAATAATTCCTATTTTGTTAGTCCTGCCATTGTCTCTTGAATTGTCTCAATGGTAACCATTGAGACAATTCAAGAGACAATGACAGGACGATTTTATGTTTACCCTCACTAGTGGTTTATAGGGAGAAAATAGCAAAATTACCAAAAGAACTAACCCATTTATTTGGATCCATGAGGTCTAAAGTAAATCTTTTGATGCAAGGACTGTCAAAGTCAACGAAAATGAAGGTATATGTAAAAAAAAAACAGATACAAATGGAGTATAGACTATAGTATTGTTTTCGATTTTCAGATGGAAAGTGAGTTAGACAGATTCGATAAGTTGAACACTCAACTGGAGCTGAATATCACAGAGCTCAGACAGAAACTCAAGGCCACAGACAAGGAAATGCACCAAGAAAGGCAGAGAGTAAGTTTTTCATTTATCAAAAACAACTTATCAATTATTTCCTTTGGTATTTAATGTTGCTTTCATCAATTATATTGCTGTTAGCGTCCTGCGTGACCCAGTGGTTGAGGTGGCGCTTTCAGATCAAACTGCCTCTTGTAGAAGGAACAAATTAATGTAGAATATATGAGGAGTATTGGTTTCAAACTTGGCAATTCTTTGATCCAGGATAGAGCACTTTAGCTCATTTAGTCCCCCTGTATGGAAGTGTGTTACTGGTCCAGTTGAAAGCAGTATCAAATGAAAGAAAAGAGACTTAAAAATACACTTTCTTTAAAAGATATATGGTAGAAAGCATTTAATTAAAGGATAGCATACTTATAATGTGCAATTTATCCTTTTGTCACAATGGTTTCTAAAGTCATCTACTTCAGATGCCTTAAAGTGAGATATTATTGAGTAAAACATAAAGTTAGTGACTAAAGAAACTTACTAGTTTACTTGTCACAGTCTTTTCTTTTCAGGTTTTATAACTTGGAACCAGGGGAAGCAACTTTGCTTTTTTAAATTTCTTTTATATCATAGGTTTCTTAAAATCAAAACTAGCACGATGTTTTGGTTCCCAAACTTAGAGATAAAGCATCTTCAAATCAACGGGCAAAGGAATTTTTCTGAATTTAAAGATTATTAAGCCCTACACATTCCAGTATTTAGTCTTTGATTGATGTATTTCATAACCCAAATTTCTGTTTCCAGGTGCGAGACAAGGAGGCTGTTGTGAAAAGGTTCAAGACAGATCTGCACAACTGTGTTGGTTATATCCAAGATCCAAAGATGTTGAAGGAAAGCATCAAGGCACTCTACCAGAAACATGTTCAAGAAGATATCGTGAGTATTTAAACTTTACCAAATGCCAAATTTTCAACTGTTGCAAATTGAAACAGTTTGCAGATGCCATTTCAAAATGTAGTGAAATTAGGAAAAATCTTCAGTTAGGATAGAAAACATTGTGGGAAAAGGAGAAATAGAGAATTCAACCTCGCCTTACAGATCAGGGATGTGTGGTACAAGAGGCAGACTCTCTACCTAGTACCTCTGCACCATTGGCACTCCATTCTAATTCAGTGAGCTGTAGGTAACTTGAAATATATTTTGATCATACTTTTACGAGGTCTACGCCATCAGTAATGACAGACCCCTGTACTACAAAGCATCATAGTGCAATATGGCTTTTTGTGTACCTACATACCACATCACAGTATAAACATATGCAAAGAAATAGTTTTATAATTATAACCCAAGGAATTGATTGCGATGAGTAATAATTAAACAACAGGTTAATTTAATATTTGAATCAAACCCAACTATTAAATAGATAAATGTACAGGAGTTTTTCATAGAAGAACAATATCTGTGCAAACGTGCACCTGTCTTTTTGAGTGCTTTCTTGTGATGTCACGTCACAACAACAACAACTATGTCTCTATTTATAGATTGTATTACCCAAAAGCCCTTTAGGGATAGTATGCAGGTTAGTGCAGAGTGCACCTGTCAAACACAATGATATCTTGAAAAAAGAACAAATTACTTGATATATATTACTACCTTATCTGACTCTAGGTTTAACCATTGTTTACATTGTCAACATTTATTTGCATTTCAGACTGAATCAGCGAGCGTGGATGCAGATATACAGAAAGAGTATGCCAGGCAGAGGGAACATTTGGAAAGATCTGTAGCCTCTCTGAGAAAGAAGCTTGCAAAGGACTCTGAAATCCATCGAGCAGATAATGTCAGAATTATGCAGGTTAGGTCATAAGTCTTCGTTTTTTTACTCTAATTGCTTGTCAGCTTAGGATGTTATTCATTTAACCCTTTAGCATCTTACTCCACATTTGCGTGTCTTGCAGCAGACAAATTTCAAAAAGCATTGTGGCAAAAGGAGAAATTGCTTGCGACAAGCAATTTCTCCTTTTGCCACAATGCTTTTTCAATCTATTCACAGATCACAGAGCACAACTGAAAGATTTTTGTTACATGTTTACAAAGCTTTTCAAAGTCACCTGCTTCAAGTAAAAAAAAAAAGTTGTCTACAGACGTAAAGAATCGAGAGTGATTAAACTAATTTGTAAGAACTTGTTTCACAACCGATGTAAAATATATTTGTTTAAACTAAGAGTTAGAGTTAATTATCTTAATGTAAATACATCTATGCCAGTATCATACAAAGAAATTTATTTCTTAAACAAAATAAAATAAATTCACAATTTTTTCGGATAGTAACCCCTCAATTGCTCCAATCATTTTCTTTCTCCAGGAAAACGTCTCCCTTATCAAAGAAATCAACGACCTGAGAAAGGAGTTGAAGATGGCACGCACCACGATACACGACTTGGAGGCTGCGGTAAAACAATACACAAAGAAGATGGGAGGAGATACCCAGGATGTGTATGCCGTAATGCTGAGGGCTCCCAATGCCCTAGCCGAGAACGAGATGGAAGAGAAAAACAAGGTCATCGAGATGCAGAGGTTCGAAATTAAACGATTGCGGAACGAAATGGAAAATGGCGGATCACGTCCATCCTCATCTTCTAGACTAGCCCCGATTCCTCCAATAGAATCATCAGCATGAAATTGATTAATTGATAAATTTATAAGGACATTATATTTATGATTCAATTCAAAGTTTATATTCTGTAATAGTTTCAAATGTGTAAATTATTTTGTATTATGAAACTTTCCACTTGTCATTTGTTTTGGGACTTATCTGAATAAAAGGAATAAAGCAATAGCAAGTGATTTATCAAATGTTATCAAGTAGTAAAGAAGTTATCATCACACAACAATTCTTTGCGCTTTACTTTGAGTGTGATTATAGTTGTACTTGTGAATATAACTGTTGAATTTGACCGTATTATAAAAAGTGTAAAATATCTTATGGTTGTTATAGAATTATCATTTTTTAAACAATGTTACTGTGTATGCCGATTCATAAAAGGCTGCTTTTTCCAAAAGTTTTTTTCTTTATATAACACTTTTGCTGTCGTTTTTTTTTTCTTAAAAGAAACTTCAGCATTGCATAGAAAATATGGCTCATAATGAAAATATCTCCTTTCATGACAATGTCATCATATTTGTAACCATTCAATCAGTATTGAAAAAAAAAATGTTACTGGGATTCTTTTAAATGACAAAAGGAAAACTTTGTCACAAATAATTTCTTATTTCTTCACAGTGTGTCAACTAGTTCATCAGTATTTACTGTAATATACCAATGTATTAAACAATTTATTCATCCAAAATTGGCTGAATTCTTTTTACTTCCTAAAATGTGTTGAATATCTTTTTAAAGAGATTAATGTGAATCCTGTAAGGTGATATTTTTCATCTTTTGGGTCAATGAAAGGAGTTGACTTGTTTATCTTCAGACATAAAGATTAAGAAGAAAAAGACTTACTTGTATATTGATATGTACTGTATAATGTACCATCATATTCATGTTTGATTTATGGTTTAATTTATCTCAAACATTAGAAATCTGCAGATCTCTACAAAAAGGTTTGTGCATGGATGTTCGCAGAATTAGGTAAAAGATTTAGGAAAGTTGCTTGTATTGTATTCTGTGATAAAATCTGTTCTCAGTTATATACCATGGTATATATTATCTATATGAATGCCTTTGTGTTAAATGCCTTTCTTTTGTAATAAAATTGGATGAAAGATAATAAATTAAATATTTGTCAGAAAAAAGTAATTATATTCCTTAATTTTGCTGCATAAGTTCAAATTTTTAGTTTTGTTTTTCTTGTATGGCGTTTAACGATGTATCAACAACATTTCAGTTATGTAATGACTTTCCTGGATTCACCAGTATTAGGCTAGGGCTGTGAAGTGACTTGCCAAGGGGCCCTGCAACAAAACCAGTGATGTGGATGGGGCTCGAACCGGGAATGGCTGAGTTGTAAGTCATCCAGCTTAACCACTGGGCCACTCAAGACCCCCAAATATTAAGTTGATTGTTGATTGTCGGGTTTTTGTACGACGCCAAAATGTTTTAGTTGTGTTACAAAGGCAGATTCATGTGATAAAAAAAGACACCAAACTTAGTGGAACCATCACTGTTCTGTTAGGCAACAGGAAGTGCTACTCAGAATTCGAGACCACCTGTTGTAGGGGTCTCAATTCACCAGGTAGAGTTAAATGTGTACGCAGGAAAGAAAGCTCAGTCGGTAGAGCGTTCCAACTGTTTGCAGCCAATTTTCTTGGCAGCTGTCCTTGATCCTTCCTGTTTGCATAAGCATGAAGTTGGCTCCAGCACTGTAAAGGTTAAATGCATTTATCTACATCGAATCAATATTGTTTCAAATATGTTATGATTCCTGATCATAATAATGGAGGTCTTGCCAAGCAGGAAAGAAGTGTCGCCACACCATAATTCAGCCGAAAACCACCTCTCATGGAAATCCAAAATTAACATACAGTCAAACTTGTGTTAAAGAGGCCAGCCAATGGGACAGAGTAAATTGGCTGTTTAAGACAGGTTGGCTGCTTATCACAAATTGATGTACACTATAAATCTAACAATGGAACTTTCTGTAGTGGTTGTTTAAGGCAGGTTGGCTGCTTAAAAGGGTGGTTGCTTAACACAAGTTAGACTGTACCCTAAGGATAAATTAACTCCTCGGAAAGGGGACAAGTTTCAAGTTAGGTACTCAAACCATTTCAGTCTGAACTACCTATCCCTGTACACTTCGTTAGTTAGTTATAAAAACTTCCTTCTCAATCAATAAGAACTAGGTAAATTCGAATCTAAGTTATGATGACCCTCTTTTTCAACCAATACAAACTAGCCAAATTCGAATCTAAACTATGATGAACTTAGCTGCCACTAAGGGCAAATTGCGCAAACAATTTATCATTCTATCAAAATAATTACTACCCAATATTGTAGAGAAAATCAACTTTTTGATTTTTTCTACATATTCTGTATATTGGCTTGAGTCACAAAGGCCCATATTGGGTGATGGTTGAAACACCTTAGTTAAACTTCCATTTCGACTGTATACCAGCTGACTGTAGATATAAGCCATTGTGACCTGAGTTAACCCTTAGAATGTTTGGTAATTTTCTAAAAATAGATTTTGTGTCATCTGTTTTCCAAAACCTTAAATATCTGCTTCATTTTGTTTTAGAAAGATACTCAATGTAGCAAACAGATTATATCACAGGCCAGCTGCCAATTAAACAGGCCAGCTGCCAATTAATTTGGCAGCTGGCATGTGATTTAACCTGATGGCATAAGGCATGAAGTTGGTTCCAGCACTATAAGGATTAAAGCTGCTTGTTCACATGAGGAAACTTGGCCATTAAAACTTTATTTCTCTAAAACTGTATGGCAGCAGCTAATTTACTGTTGTATGAGAAGCATTGGAGATAAGCCATTGGAAGTACTATAGGTTTGTAGCAAAGTATTTAGGGCCTTTTGTATTGAATAAATATACATATAAAGATCCAAACATGTTGCAACAATCTTGAAAACCATCATATAACCTCGATGTATACATAAACATATTGAAACATTCTAAATCGATTATGCGTTCAGTAGCTACATTTCTTCAAATATAATTCTCCCGTACAAAAATTGTTTATTTTAACAACATCTGATGTTGACTTGCATATTGGCTCATGTGTGAACAAGCACATTTTTCGCTATGTATCCTATTTGAAGATGTACGTACATACTGTCTCTGTGCAACAAAATGGAATATTTCTCATTCATTTGAATTACATTGAGTAGAGTTTTTTTTTCATTATTTGATCTTGGTTTTATTTCAATTCAACATCATTTCTATTATGTAGCGATGCCCAACTCATAATGGTGCAGGAACCTTGACTGTCCATACGGGCTGGTCAAGACAGATAGATTCATCAACATTCTGTAATAGGGAGAAAACCTCTCAAGAAAATCCAAATGCCTTCATTGGGATTTGAACCCATACAGAGAATGGCCATGTGATTTCAAGTTATGTTTTCTAACTACTAGGCAACAAATGCCCTGTACAAATACCTTCTATATAGCAACAAAGATATTATTCAGACACAAGTTTAAATTGGCTATTGATATATCATTCTTCAAGTCATAGAGTTTAACACCAGTGACAACAGATAAGTTAACAATCAAAATAAGAGTAAAAATTATTTATTCATTAAATATTGAAGTTCAACTGTCATTTGTGTAAGTGAGAACAAAAATGTACAATAATATAAAATGGTACAATTCAAATACACATCTGAAGCTCGTTAACATATCATGATTTAATATAATAAAAGAAAAATGTCATGAAAAATGACTGCAGATTTTAAATGTCGACTACAAACACATAATCTTGTCATGTATAATACATGCTTCTAATTGTTATAATACTTTCGATATTGCTGCAAAATATTGAGAAGAGCCTGTTTTGAAAAGCATAAAAACAAAATGCAAACTAGATACTCTGAATGTATGTATTTTTTATTATTTAAGATATATTGCAAAATTTTAGCCAATGCACAGTGTGAACAAAAATGAAACCCTTTAGTAAAACCTTTTCTTATATACATATTATATAATACACCTGCATTTTAAATTTGAATATCAGGTTTGAATAAATTTCAATTGAATTTCATAGATTGTATCAGAACTGTTAAAATAATCTTTTATTAACAAGTTGTTTTCCACCAGGTTTTGTTGTAAATGAGTGTAAACTGTATAATTACATATCCTTTACCCATTCACTGTAGTAGGCAGTAACTAATGATTTAACATTAGAAATTTGAGAAATTAAAGTAGGTGAAGTATTAACTTAAAATGTACAAATTCTCTCTTTCTTTCAAAGGTTTCATTTCAATGAACTCATCTTTACTTATGCTTTTCTAAATACTAACAATATCCAATAATTTCCGTTCTTAATGTGCCTAAATGTTAACAAAGTTCTAAACCAAGACCTTGTATATTCGTCATTAACAAGGAAACATAAAAAGTGGTCTGCACTTGAGCAAGTTTTGATCCGTTTGTTACACTGGAATTATTATGAACCATCAACACACTACTTTACAGCAGAAATGGAATAACACTTTTCCTCCCTCGTGGGTAGTTGGGGAATTCCTTCTTGTAGTTGCGGTGTTTCCCCATGGCCCAGACAGTCATCTGGTAGGCCCCACAAAAGGTGAACAGAGCAGCTGAAATGGCAGAATAATTCAGAATTGACTCATCAACAAAAAGCCACAAAATGGTTAAATCAATTCAAGTGTGTTCAAGACTGACAAGCAAGTGCAAGATTGTGTATACCTGAAAATACTTGTCAGTCACTCTTATTGAAGTAAAAAATCTGAAAATATTTTGGCAGGGTTTTGTCAAATGGTAAACCTTTTTAAGGATGAGAGCATGTTTCAATTTGCAAGGCAAAACTTTTAAAAATATTATGAATCGACACACCATCCAAAGGTCATTGCCAAAAAAATAGTGGCGTTCATGGCGCTCAAACGAAGACTGTCCAGTTCCAAGTCCAACACCTTAAACACTGGCCCTTCAGGAGCCTTAAATTCATACTATCCAATCATATTTAAAAGGAAATGTACCAAATGAGTCAAAAATCTTTATGTCAATAGATGAGGAAGAGACAGCTTTTTTTAACAGCTTGTCCAAAAGCCTTAAAGGTCAAGTGAACTTTTGTTATAAATTACTATGCATTAACATTATACAGACAAGTGTACAGCAAGCACTTAAGTAAATCAAAAATCAGATTTCGCAACCCATGCAAAGTGAGTCTCCTAAAGCCCTAGCCCTTCGGTAATGAATTTATGTCAATTGTATCAACTCAGCAATCCCCATCACAAGTCGGTAGATATACCTTGTAGGTAGTTCATGAATACACCAGAAATCCTGGGGTTAATTCCCCTTATTTCCGGCGGATAACGCACATTATTACAACATGCACACAGGCACTAAATATGTATTTATATACACACAAGTTGGTTATATATCACTTTTTTTTTACTTTTTTCATTAGAGATTATCATATCAAGACATCTTTTTTTCATATTTTGTCAACCGTATCTTTTCGGCAATCCCCGGCTTGTATCGGGGATTTACGAGTATATACAATTGCAAACTGACATGCCCGAAGTTGCTGGCCTACTTTCAAAACGGCTTCCCATTACCATGAGGTTATTTTAAGAAATGGCCGAGGTGTTGATCATTTAACCAATTACCAAACAATGGCCACATTACACCTCTTTGTTGCAGACGACTTTGGAAATCTTTGTGGGAAAAGAAGCAATTGCTCATAAAGAGCAATATCTCCTTTTCCCACAATGTTTTCTGTTCTATCAGAAGATTATTTTTCAATTACATCACATTTTGAAATGTCATCTGCAAATTCTTTCAATTTGGGACAGTCGATCATTTGGCATTTGGTAAAGGGTTAAAAGATGGATAGCTTTAACAAACGCTAAGGCCATACCTGGTAAACACTGGGTCATGACGGAGAATCCAATCCATGACATCATCTCGTATGTATAGTTGGGACAGGACACAAAGTTGAACAACATGTTGAGTGGGTTACTGTCGGGGTAGGGGATCTTCCTCACCTTGGAACCTGTATATAATAAAACGAAGCAATGATTAGTATACACAGTTTTGCTGTGGTATCTGATAAGTTTCTTATCTATGAACACTTGGTGGTATCCAATTAAAGTTTTTATGTATGAAAACTTGGTTTGCCTTCTGATAGTTGAGGACCCCTTGTGAAACAAAATCAAAAAATATCTTAATTGATTTGAGTTCAGTGCCACAAAACCAACTGTGTCCATTTTGGCCTAACCCTTACTATGCTGGAACCGACTTAATGCTTTATGCAAACAGGTTATATCAAGGCCAGCCGCCAATTAACTTGGCGACTGGCCTGTGATCTAACCTGTTTGCTACACTGAGCATCTTTTCTCAACAAAAATAAGCAGATATTTAAGGTTTTGGAAAACAGATGACACAAAAATACTTTTTTTGAGCAAGGGTTAATAAAAAAAACCTGTAGTTACTTGTGTAGTAAGCTAATGATACAAAAGAAAATACGAAGGAATCCCCACAGTACCCAAACCATCAAAAGGTTAACAGTCTTCTTACATATTTTGAATCTTCAGTACTTAAATTGTTGACTCTTATAAATCTTACTGTTTCAAAATACTGGAAAGTTTTCTTTTCAATATAGAATCTGATTTTAGTGTGTTTTAATCAACACATATCAATCTTGAAGATATTGTTTCAGTAAATCTGCAATTACTTTTTTTCATAGGTTTTACCCATTACCAAACAATAACGACATTTGACTAGTTTGCTGCAGACTCTGGAAATCATGGTGGGAAAAGGAGAAATAGCTTTTATCAAGCAATTTCTCCTTTTCCCACAATGTTTTCTGTCCTATCAGAAATTTTTTTTTAAATTTCATCACATTTTGAAATGTTGTCGCAAACTCTTTCAATTTGGGACAGTGTTTAGTTAACCCTTACGGCGCCGAATTCACATTCATGCGACTGCCAGCAAGAGTGCCAAAGTCGATTTTTTGCGACATTTAGTGGTGTTATGATTGCATTTTTTCCATACTTGGTCACAACTGGTCATTTAAGACGAAAATCATATAAACAAATTTTTATAAAAATGATGGTTCCTTAGAAAGAAAAACTTATAACTATATTACTGTGAAAATTTGAAGTAATTATCTTTAATAATGAGTAAACTATGATATTTTGAAACTGGTCACTGTTCATTTCCTGGAAATGCCAGAATTTATTTGGCACTGAGAAAGACTTTCTGCTATTTATTTGGTGCGGAAAAGGTTAAGGCTTAACCAAATTGATGTTGAAATATATCCAACGATCAATTGGTATCAAAATATTATGAAACACCTGATCTGATTAACTTAAAAAAAAAGAAAGTATGAGATAAACTTTACCTGCAGGTCTCAAGTTTTTAAAGAGGACATGGGCTGAAAAGTTTCCCAATTCACCAATCTAAAAAGGAAAGAAACATTTAAAGGAGCTACAAGCTTAACTCCTTTACCAAACACCGAATTTTCGACTGTCCAAAATTGAAAGAATTTGCAGATACCATTTCAAAATGTGATGAAATTGAAAAAAAAACTTATAGAGACAAAACATTGTGGGAAAAGGAGAAATTGCTCGTTAAGAGCAATTTCTCCTTTTGCCACATTGTTTTCAAGAGTTGTCTGCAACAAATTATTCAAATGTTGTTATCGTTTGGTAATAGGTGAAGCAACACTTCTCTTAAGCAATAGCTTATCAAGTTGAATATGACAAGAGCAATGAAAATGTTAGCCAATCGAGTTTTGAACAAAATATATTTTTTCTCAAGTGAAATAAAAGACTCCTGCAGTATGACTCAAATACACAACCTTTGTTCTTTAAATATTTGTCATCTTCATGTTTTAAAAAATCTAAAAACAATATAGTGCGAACTCAAAAATCATTTCAAATAAATCATTATCAGGTTTTATAAGTTTGCATTTTTGCCAAAATTCTGGCTTAGTTGTTGGTACCCCTAGTTGGTACCCCATTGCAAAAGTACCGTTTTAGCGGTTATTGTTAGGAAACATCTTGATTAGATGATTTTAAAGAGTTACCCACAATATAGGGCTTATTGAAGCAATAACGAGGTTTGCTGGGGAAAACTGGCTTAATTACAATACACCCAACATGTTTCTTCCAATTTCCCCTCGGACACCAAGGTTTATGTGTGACAGAACACCGCAACCTTGTCAGAATGAACACAATGGAACACTGTGATCGTCTCCTAAATTGACACCACGGTGGATGGACACCACATTCCGTGTTTAAAGGTAAAATTCTGAGTGGGTCACCCTGACCCAGCACCATCATGTTGGGTGTCCTTTGGAAGAAACATGTTGCGTGTACTGTATCTGAGCTTCTGCTGGTTTCTTTGTGATCCATCTATTGTTTAAAAATTCTATCATAACAGCCAGACACCTTATCAAACACGCATACACATGTGAAAGTTAAAAAACATAAAAAAAACTCACCGCAAACAATCCCAAGCCTGCATAAATCTGTAAATCGCCATAGGAAGGGGTGGTATAAAGTGGGTGGTTCACAAAGTAGGCCACCAGAGCAGCGAATCCCCAGTAGTAGGCAGAATTCTGTTTGGGTAAAAATTTGATTATGTCTTGACATCATGTCAACAAATTTTCAGATTTATATAGCGAAACCTGGCTTATCAAGGATTGAAGAAATTGAAAAATGATCTTCTAATAGGGCAGAAAACAGTGTGGGAAAAATAGAAATTGCTTGCTAAGAGCATTTCTTCATTTTGCCACAATTTTTTCCAGAGTCTTCAGCAACAAACTGGTCAAATGTTGTTATTGTTTGGTAATGGGTTAAGAAATGAATGTGACATCCTGGTTCTAGATTAAGGAACAAAAGTTGACTTCTAAAATAATGAAGACCAATAACCTATAGTCAAATTTGATACTTTTTTGCACTAGAAAACAAATCCAAAAAGATTCTTATTTATCAATCTACAAATGCTAATACTTTCTACCTATAATTGAAAATGAAAGAAAAAAACATTAAAATGTGCAGAGAAAACATCCTTTCTCCTTAAATTATAAATGTTTGTTTTCTTGCAAAACCCACAGAAAAGTCATTTTTAAAGAAAGCAAAAGAGATATATAACCATTATTTTCAGGGTTCAATGCAAGACTATAGTAAGTACTTCACAAATATGAAGCACTAACTATAGTCTTGTACTGAATCCTTGATTTGTTTCTCTGGTTAACTTACCCTGAAGATGTTGGCTATTGGCATGGTAGCATGGGAGAAACGATGGATGAATACAGTCTCTAGAAGTCTCTTAGCATAGTGGAAGGACCAGCAAGCTGCTGCAGCACTGAAACACAAATAGATGAAATTAAAACTAATTGAATATAAATACATATGAAGGAAAAGAAAATAATATTGTAGTTTTCATTTTATAAAAGACTACAGTCATGAAATACATTGCTTGTGTTTTCAAATTCATAGTGAACATTCTAAATGACATTTTCATATACAGTGTTTATTCTAGAAATGGATTTGTAGGGGCCCAATCCCCTCTTCCTTTAAAAAAAACAGTGGGGATTTCTAGAAACTGGGTGGGAGGGGGGGGGATGTTTCCCAAATAAAAAAAAATCTTCGATTATAGGAAGAAATAAATAATTAAAAGGGTCAATTGTCAAGGTTTTTCCTCCTTTTGTAACCGGGTCCGGAAAACGGACCCCGTTTTTCCAAATCTCGAGATTTGACATATTTTCCCAACCGAGGATAAGGACCTACGATTTCCCAATAGCTAGAATACACCAGTTCCCAAATGCGAAAACAAACTTGCATCTTTCCCAAATGTCAATTGTCTGATTTATACCCATCGCGGCAATCAAAAACTCAGTCTAATGCGAGTAATTTGTGAGAAAAGACTTGAAAACAAACGGGTAAATTTTTGCCAATATGGTTAAATAAAATTTGAGGAGCCGATTTGAGACAGACAGTGTAGAATGAAATTATAAGACAGTGCAGAGCATAAAAGTTTTAAAAAACTTCATAAAATATTAATTCTATAATGTAAGTAAACGCTATCATAAATTATGCAAATAGTTGGAGTTCCAAGGTCATATCTATTTTTAGATTAAAACTAGATGGCTCTCAATATGATCTGGTTACATACACTCGATTTCTAGTTTATCCAAGATCATTCAACACTTATGAATGGGATGTTTATTATATAAGGGCGCATTAGCGCGCATACTGATCTTAAACAGGGGCGGTTTTTTTTTCAAAATAGGGGGGATTCGCATAATTGCGCATCCTAGAATAAACTCTTACATATATAGCAACCATATCCTACATTAAGGCTTAGCACATTACTGGTTTCTCTCTTGAATGTTAACTTCTTGTGTAGTGATGGGCCTATGGACTTATGTATCAATAAAGTATCTATGGCTTTTTAGGTGCATTGACCCTGTTTCAATGTTTTAAGAAATCAATGTGGTGAGTGAAGAAATAACTCCTTCTGTAACCATTTTACTGATTCAAACAATAGGTTGAGGATGAATATTAATCCCTTTCTCCCAAAAACAAATTTCTGCACTCTTCCATAAAAGACACGTTTTCACCATCTATTTTCAACACTGGAACACAAAACGACAACATTGTCAGCTGTCAAAAAGAAAAAAATTAACCCTTTATCAAACGCAAACCTTTTGACAGTCCCAAATTGAAAGAGTTTGCAGACAACATTTCCAACTGTGATGAAATTCAAAAAAAATTATTCCTCTGATAGGGCAGATAACATTGTGGGAAAAGGACTAATTGCTTGTTAAGAGCAATTTCTCATTTTTCCACAATGATTTCAGGAGTCGTCTGCAATAAAATGGTCAAATGGCGTTATTGTTTGGTATTGAGTTAGTATATGAAAAAAAAAAACACCTTGGAAAAGCCCAAACATACCCTTACCCAATTTCTTCGTTATTTTTCAACCAATTCTTCCAGGGATGGTACCAAATGACACATTGATTTACTGGCAGCTTAAGCAGCTACCATACCCACATACCCTTTACTTAATCCAATTTGTCTACACATGCATGTATGGTACTTACTCTTCTGTCATTAACCCATTACCAAAATATCGCGACATTCGACCGATTCAATGCAGACGACTCTTGAAAACATTGTGGGAAAAGGAGAAATTGCTCTTAACAAGCAATTTCTCATTTTCCCACAATGTTTTCTGCCATATCAGAAGATTATTTTCCAATTTCATCACATTTTAAACTGTCATCTGCAAACTCTTTCAATTTGGGACAGTCGAAAATTTGGCGTTTGGTAAAGGGTTAAAGTTACCACTTGAACAATATCAGTAGCCAACAACAAATTCACAACAGAGGCAATCAATGTATAGCAAGTGATTATACAGTTTATACTTACTTGACTACACATGCTCTTGGGATATTCGCATCTTGCCCATATATCAAAGAAGGACGGCTGTAGAAAATCAAATAAATAACCAGAGGGCCTGCATACTCTGTTAAAAAGACCTGAAAATACAGCATATCTATCAATCTTAATACCATGTAACTATATCACACTATTTCCCAAATGCTATTTGTGTGAATTAATAAAGAGGTAAATAATTTATTGTTTGTATACATATTTCAGTGATAGGGAAAGAATTCTTTCAATGAGACATTGCCTCATGTTTAGAATACTTATGAGACATTTTCAAAAGCAATGAGACGGATCAATTTTCTATTGGGACATTTCCATTGCTACTTTTTTTTTTTTGATTGATGAGCTGTTTTGATTGATAAAAAGCATGCAGTTCAATTTAATACTTGTACCTTAGGTTAGAAATTGTACTCTTTTATATGATGTGCAAAGGCTAAAGGATGAAAATGATAAACTATTTTGAATCAAATTGCAATACAACTTTTCCAAGGCTAGTGGTAAAGATTGAAACCCGTACCCCAATGTCACAAGTCCAACATCTTAAACACTGGGTAACGCAGGACCCTGTCATTTGCTGAAAAAGCTTTTCATGATTTATGTTTTAGGAAAAGCTTAGTATGATAGATAAAATAAATAAACTTGAAAAATTTACAGCTGCAATTAAATGTAAAGAGTATAAAGACTAATCAGACATAATATAAGGTATTCTGCATAGCCTGATGAGAAAAGGCCTAGAAGATATCTTTCAACAACAAACTGAAATGATTTCTTACCGTAGTCCAACCAACTTGGGGTCCCAAATCTTTGAAATAAAGCTCCACCTTTTCACCAGACTTGAAATTTGCCAAAGATTCATCGTCTTTCAATGATTTTCCCTCTGAAAAATTGATTTTTCCATTTAACATTGTAACCATTTTTCACTCAAAAGGATGGGTTTCTTTTTTAACCTAATGCAAAAATGCTTAACTTAATCCAACCCTTCACAAAGTTAACAAAAACAGTGTGGTGGGAAAGATCTTTTCTCTTTTTGCCACTTTGGTTCTTACACATTATCCCAAACAACCTATTAGTCGTCAGACTGTGTTATTGTCCTGTTACTTTTTTTAAAGGGACTACCTCATAGATTACGTTCTGTGTGTAACTAACATCTAAAATATGATTTAAACAATCCTTGTCATTCATAAATGACCATTTCAAATTTCTTTGAAGATAAATATTGTTAATCATAGGCATTGATGATCGATGGCTTGCTTGTGTGGCCCTGTGATTAAAATGCAGAACTCCTTACACTTAATAAAAGGATATAATTCCAGCACAAATTCCAATCCAAGTAAACTAACATTATACTTACTTGGGTCTGTTCTATATGCTTGCCTTTCAGGGTAATACTTGGAATCTGAAAAGTCATAACAGCCTTCAATATACCAATTTCACAAAATTTGTTACATCTAATACTTAAGGTAAGACCTGGTTAATAGACAACTGGTATTTGCTTTGGTTAAAGAATAAGTTGAAATGTAATTCATGAGATATTTATCATTTCAAAGGCAATCAATTTTGAAATTATAATAACATACAATATGAATATCAACAATATTGTTTTTCATTTCATATCAATTATCTCCCTTACTTTTCATATTGAAATTAAAATTACATGAATGAAGTTGGCTAATAAAAATTCCAACCCAGGAAAGATTCTTATACTAAAATTGATTTTTAAAATGGATGTGTTTTGTTTAATCATTAATGTTGTTATTCTGACCTTCCTCAATTACCCAGGTCTTACCTGAACTTTAAAAGTATTACAAAAAAGAGGAGTAGTCCTGGGGTAAATTGTTCTGGACAAGAGGGTCAAGGGTACTTTTCCTCTAGCCGTGGGTACTCTTCCTCTTAGTAGCATAATTAATCCTGTAACTTTTCATTATTCAACACTCAACACAAGCAGGGCCAATTTAGGAGAGGTCTATACCTGTTAATTTTGGAAAGTTTTATAGCTGACAGTGTTGAATAAGGAAACCAACAAGCTAGTGTAATTTTGAGTTTTTGTGAAAACTACACGATTTTAATGAAATTTTCAATTAGGAAAGTGCCCTTTCTCTAGGACCATGTTTCATAACGCAAAAAGCCCTGATGAATAAATGGTAACGTATTCAGGATGCAGAATACCGCTAGTCATTTGCGGAGGACTTGATCAAATTGAGAACAAAAACTGGAAATATCTGAAAAGGATCAAAATCAAAACATCTTTTTGAAATTTGAAAGAAAAAAAAACTATAAAAATTGCACTAAACCGATAGATATATTACTCATCTAATCACAAGTGATTCTTGAGTCTTGCGCTATTGGTGCATTAAATTGCGTTAATAGAAAGAGTTGTGTTAGTGCAAATCTGATCATTTCCATCACAAACCAAGCCTTGTTTATACAAGTCTTGATCTCAGGAAAGTAACTAAAGATGTGGCATTGCAATAAGTGTTTACTTTGTTTGAAGTACAGCTTCTTTAAGTCTCCAACTGTCGCTCCTTGAGATAGAGACAGGGCTGGTCCTAGGGCTTTCCCAGTCCTTGCATGTAAAATGGAGACCTGAAAATGAAAAGAATTAGATATATAACATGAATTGATATTAACCCATTACCAAAAAAAAATGACATTTGACCAGTTTGTTGTGGAAAACTCTAAAAGTTTTTGTGGTAAGAGGAGAAATTACTCTTAACAAATAGGTAAATACAATAAATATTGATGAATGATTGAAGCTGTTGTTTATTACAACCAGCCTGCTCTAAAGAATAAGGAAGGGGGAAGGAATATCAAAGGCACAAGGTAGTAACAGTGTAACGTGTATCGGGTCCCTCTCGGAGTAAAGCAATCGTGGGTCACCCATCCAGGTACTAACCACTTAGTATGTTGCTTAACTTCGAGAGAAAGCCAACCACTCTACCGAATCACCCATAAAAGCCGGCTTCTACAGCGAGACTGTAGAAGTAGTATTTATACATAAACCCTATCACCGTCACATTTCTCCCACCTTTCCTTTGACTTCGTCCCGAAGTCACAAATGTCACAAAGACATACATAGGCAGTTACCAACTTTTTTACGGTTCAAGTAGGTACTACTGCCACTATTAACACTGCTACAAAGCAGAAACAAGGATCGAGAACATGTGACGAACTACTAAGGGTACGGGAATGATGGTGATATCAAACCACATCCCACCGCTGCCACCAATGTTGTAACGTGTATCGGGTCCCTCTCGGAGTAAAGCAATCGTGGGTCACCCATCTAGGTACTAACCACTTAGTACGTTGCTTAACTTCGAGAGAAAGCCAACCACTCTACCGAATCACCCATAAAAGCCGGCTTCTACAGCGAGACTGTAGAAGTAGTATTTATACATAAACCCTATCACCGTCACATTTCTCCCACCTTTCCTTTGACTTCGTCCCAAAGTCACAAATGTCAAAAGACATACATAGGCAGTTACCAACTTTTTTACGGTTCAAGTAGGTACTACTGCCACTATTAACACTGCCTCAAAGCAGAAACAAGGATCGAGAACATGTGACGAACTACTAAGGGTACTGGAATGATGGTGATATCAAACCACATCCCACCTCTGCCACCAGTTTTGTAACGTGTATCGGGTCCCTCTCGGAGTAAAGCAATCGTGGGTCACCCATCCAGGTACTAACCACTTAGTCTGTTGCTTAACTTCGAGAGAAAGCCAACCACTCTACTGAATCACCCATAAAAGCCGGCTTCTACAGCGAGACTGTAGAAGTAGTATTTATACATAAACCCTATCACCGTCACAACAGTACTTTTAATGTACAACCATTGGCCTTCTGTTTAAAGCAGTGATGCAATATAAATAAAAATAATCTTGAATAACACTCAAAACCCCTGATTACAACCTTATGACTGCATAACAACAAGCAAAATGTTTACAGTGTTGAATCAAAGTGTTCAAAGTATTGTCAACAGCTTCATCATTTATAAGGAAATAAAGTTAGTTATGTCCACGAAGTTCATGCCGTGACGATACAGTCAAATATTGTCGCCGTCAATGTCAACCTTACGGAATTTCCCAGCACGACACGCTCATTTTGGTTATGACTTTATCCAATGTTAGTTGGTTACGAAACCGATTGTGTGCAAATCAACCAAAACAAAAATAAATGGAATGCGTTGCAATTTGCTTCACTGTTTACTGCTATTCGCTACTTCAAAATGCCAACATTCTATTAAATAAGCAGCATATATTAATTGTCATTGTTTTAGAAACCGTCTTACCTCCATATCTGCCGAAATTATTGAACTTTGGATACCGCAAGCAACATGCAAGCAAGGACAAGCTAGAATTCAGTACGACCATGTGTATGACGTCATGGATATGTGTGCAGACCCAAAAATATCGTCGGACCTGTCGAACCCTTTCCCAAACAACACATTTTCGACTGTTCCAAATTAAAGGGTTTGAAGACGACATTTCAAAATGTGATGAAATTGAAAAATATTCTTCAGATAGAGCAGAAAACCTTGTGAGAAAAGGAAAAATTGCTCATTACGAGCAATTTCTCCTTTTCCCACAATGTTTTCTTAAGTCGTCTGCAACAAAGTATTCAAATGCCGTTATTGTTTGGGAAAGGTTTAAATGAATGAATGGAGTGTTTTTGTTTTGATTGTAAACATTTAGACCCATGGTTTGTTTTCGTAAATTGGTTAGTTTCCCTAGAACCAACACCAGGAATGCATACATATAAGCCGTGGATCCCGGCTAACTGGTTTGACAACATTGACGCAGTGAAATGATAGTCCACTTGTAAACCTCTGGGGCTTATACTCTGTCCGTACAAACAGTTGGACGCACAGACTGACAGAAAGGCCGATTAACATACACAATTTCGCACAGACATATCGGCGCGCAACTAGACGTTATAACGCAAAGACTGACAGACCGATAAAACATGGACAATTTAACGCACATATACATATGGACGCATAACCTGACGTTATAACACACATACTGGCTGAGAGACAGACACAATAACGCACATACATATCGACGCACAAACCGACATATTAACGCACATACTGGCTGAGAGACAGACACAATAACGCACATAGGCCTACATATCATCGCACAAACCGACATATTAATGCACATACTGGCTGAGAGACAGACACAATGACGTACAACATATCGTTGCACAAACCAGCATATTAATGCACATACTGGCTGAGAGACAGACACAATAACGCACATACATATCGTCGCACAAACCAACATATTAACGCACATACTGGCTGAGAGACAGACACAATAATTAACGCACATACATATCGACGCACAGACCAACATATTATTGAACATACAGACTGAGAGACAGACACAATAACGCACATACATATCGTCGCACAAACCGACATATTAACGCACATACTGGCTGAGAGACAGACACTATAACGCACATACATATCGTCGCACAAACCGACATATTAATGCACATACTGGCTGAGAGACAGACACTATAACGCACATACATATCATCGCACAAACCGACATATTAACGCACATACTGGCTGAGAGACAGACACAATAATTAACGCACATACATACCGTCGCACAAACCGACATATTAATGCACATACTGGCTGAGAGACAGACACAATAACGCACATACATATCATCGCACAAACCGACATATTAACGCACATACTGGCTGAGAGACAGACACAATAACGCACATACATATCGTCGCACAAACCGACATATTTATGCACATACTGGCTGAGAGACAGACACAATAACGCACATACATATCGTCGCACAAACCAACATATCAATGCACATACTGGCTGAGAGACATACACAATAACGCACATACATATCGTTGCACAAATGACATATTAACGCACATACTGGCTGAGAGACAGACACAATAGCGCAGATACATATCGTCGCACAAACCAACATATTATTGAACATACAGACTGAGAGACAGACACAATAACGCACATACATATCGTCGCACAAACCGACATATTAACGCATATACTGGCTGAGAGACAGACACAATAACGCACATACATATCGTCGCACAAACCGACACATTAATGCACATACAGGCTGAAAGACAGACACAATAACGCACATACATATCGACGCACAAACCAACATATTAATGCACATACTGGCTGAGAGACAGACACAATGACGCACATACATATCGTCGCACAAACCGACATATTAATGCACATACTGGCTGAGAGACAGACACAATAACGCACATACATATCGTCACACAAACCAACATATTAACGCACATACTGGCTGAGAGACAGACACAATAACGCACATACATATCGTCGCACAAACCGACATATTAACGCACATACAGACTGAGAGACAGACACAAAAACGCACATACATATCGTCGCACAAACCGACATATTAATGCACATACTGGCTGAGAGACAGACACAATAACGCACATACATATCGTCGCACAAACCGACATATTAATGTACATATTGGCGTTGAGACAGACACAATGACGCACAACAAATCGTCGCACAAACCGACATATTAATGCACATACTGGCTGAGAGACAGACACAATAACGCACATACATATCGTCGCACAAACCGACATATTAATGCACATACTGGCTGAGAGACAGACACTATAACGCACATACATATCGTCGCACAAACCGACATATTAACGCACATACTGGCTGAGAGACAGACACAATAATTAACGCACATACATACCGTCGCACAAACCGACATATTAATGCACATACTGGCTGAGAGACAGACACAATAACGCACATACATATCATCGCACAAACCGACATATTAACGCACATACTGGCTGAGAGACAGACACAATAACGCACATACATATCGTCGCACAAACCGACATATTTATGCACATACTGGCTGAGAGACAGACACAATAACGCACATACATATCGTCGCACAAACCAACATATCAATGCACATACTGGCTGAGAGACATACACAATAACGCACATACATATCGTTGCACAAATGACATATTAACGCACATACTGGCTGAGAGACAGACACAATAGCGCAGATACATATCGTCGCACAAACCAACATATTATTGAACATACAGACTGAGAGACAGACACAATAACGCACATACATATCGTCGCACAAACCGACATATTAACGCATATACTGGCTGAGAGACAGACACAATAACGCACATACATATCGTCGCACAAACCGACACATTAATGCACATACAGGCTGAAAGACAGACACAATAACGCACATACATATCGACGCACAAACCAACATATTAATGCACATACTGGCTGAGAGACAGACACAATGACGCACATACATATCGTCGCACAAACCGACATATTAATGCACATACTGGCTGAGAGACAGACACAATAACGCACATACATATCGTCGCACAAACCGACATATTAACGCACATACAGACTGAGAGACAGACACAAAAACGCACATACATATCGTCGCACAAACCGACATATTAATGCACATACTGGCTGAGAGACAGACACAATAACGCACATACATATCGTCGCACAAACCGACATATTAATGTACATATTGGCGTTGAGACAGACACAATGACGCACAACAAATCGTCGCACAAACCGACATATTAATGCACATACTGGCTGAGAGACAGACACAATAACGCACATACATATCGTCGCACAAACCGACATATTAATGCACATACTGGCTGAGAGACAGACACTATAACGCACATACATATCGTCGCACAAACCGACATATTAATGTACATATTGGCGTTGAGACAGACACAATGACGCACAACAAATCGTCGCACAAACCGACATATTAATGCACATACTGGCTGAGAGACAGACACAATAACGCACATAAATATCGTCGCACAAACCGACATATTAATGCACATACTGGCTGAGAGACAGACACAATGACGCACAACAAATCGTCGCACAAACCAACATATTATTGAACATACAGACTGAGAGACAGACACAATAACGCACATACATATCGACGCACAAACCGACATATTAACGCACATACAGACTGAGAGACAGACACAATAACGCACATACATATCGTCGCACAAACCGACATATTAATGCACATACTGGCTGAGAGACAGACACAATAACGCACATACATATCGTCGCATAAACCGACATATTAATGCACATATTGGCGTAGAGACAGACACAATGACGCACAACAAATCGTCGCACAAACCGACATATTAATGCACATACTGGCTGAGAGACAGACACAATAACGCACATAAATATCGTCGCACAAACCGACATATCAATGCACATACTGGCTGAGAGACAGATACAATAACGCACAGACAAATCGTCGCGCAAACTGACGCACAGACAGACAGAGAGACATGTACAATAATGGACAGACACAATGATGGACAGACATAGGTGAACAGACAGATCGCCACACAGACAGACACATCGACGCACATACGACACATCGGCGCACATTCAGGTTTGTTTTGACTTACAGACACTTCGACGCACAGACAGATATGTTGACTCACAGACACATGAACTCACATACAGGCACATTGACGCACAGACAGGTATGTTGACTTGCATAGACATCGGCGCACATTCAGGTTTGTAGTGACTTACAGACAGATCAAATTGCAGACAGTTATGCTGACTTACAGACACATGAACGCACAGACAGGCACATTGACGCACAGAAAGATATGTTGTCTTGCAGAGACATCGGCGCACATTCAGGTTTGTGTTGACTTACAGACAGATCGAAGCACAGACAGGCATATTGACGCGCAGACAGATATGTTGACTTACAAACACATCGACGCACAGACAGGCACATTGACGCACAGACAGTTATGTTGACTTGCAGAGACGTTGGCGCACATTCAGATTTGTGCTATCTTAGAGACAGATCAAAGCACAGCAGGCATATTGACGCACAGACAGATGTGTTGACTTACAGACAAATTGACGCACATATAGGCACATCGGCGCACATTCAGGTTTGTGTTGACTTACAGACACATCGACGCACAGATAGGCACATTGACGCACAGACAGATATGTTGACTTACAGACACATCGGCGCACATTCAAGTTTGTGTTGAATTGCAGACAGATCAAAGTGCAGACAGATATGTTGACTTACGGACACATCGACGCACAGACAGGCACATTGACGCACATACATATATGCTGACTTGCAGAGACATCGGTGCACATACAGGTTTGTGTTGACTTACAGACAGATCGAAGCTGAGATAGATATGTTAACATACAGAGAAATCGGCGCACAGACAGACAAATGTTGACTTCCAGACAAATTGCCACACGAACAGACAGATCGCCGCACAGACAGACATATTGACGTACACAAATACTGAAGCAATGGAAAGAACATCGGTGCTCAGACATGTAGACGTACAAACAGACAGATCGACGTACAGACAGACACAGCAGCACACAGACAGTCGTATCAACGCACAGACAGATAAATCGAAATACAGACAGACTGATTTACGCAATGGCAGACATATTGATCAGCTCAAAGACAGACTGATGCACATTCAGACTAACAGACAGACACACAGTCACACAGACACACACACACACACACACAGACAGACATACAGACACACACGCAGTCTTGTATTGTTGTTTCATATCTAATTAGATCTAGTTAACTGCGTATTTTTATGAGGTAGAATCCAATGTTAATGTGCTATTGGAGTAAAGAATTTTGAATACATGTCAATTCACCGCATACACACTCTAAAGGATCTATACGGTCTAATTTTACTTCCAATAACTATTATTTTGTGCATATCATATAACAGAGCACCGGTTGTGCAACTTTAAAAAAAAATGATTACTTCTAAATTTCCTCACGTCTTTGAACAAGCGCCTTTAACGAAACTGACTCATTAGGCTGTTAGTAATTGTAACCACATTCATTATGTTTCTGTATAAGGAAGTATTGCATAGCGATATAAAACGGAGAAATCGTGATGCGGGAAATTAACATTTAATGATAAAACCTTGTAAATAAAATGCATCGTAATTCAATGGGCGTTTTTTAAGAATAAGAGAAGACATGATTGTTTAATACTTGCATGACGTGCATACAAAAATAAACCCCAAAATCCAAAATCATCGTAGATGTACATATATGTCAATTTCAATTTCCTTTATTTCGCTTAGTTCCTGATAAAACCACGAACACTTTAATATAAGAACTGTAAAAGGGAAGAAACATTTTTTGGTGAGAGTGGTTTGATTTTATAGAGGTACACAGAAAAACGATTGTGCCTGTACCAAGTTTTGTTACTCTTTGGGGTGCACGTATATTTTCAAGTTAAATGATTTTTCTCATTATGTTTGATTGTATATATGGTATACTTGGGTTAAGATAAAGTTCTGTTCATTATGTTTGATTCTTGATTTAAGCAGATAACAGATAGGAGCTATCAAATGCAATTTCATTCAGCAAATTATTTGTTGAAGGTTTGTACAAAATTTCATTAATTAAGATAGAATACCAACATTCCGCCATTTTGAAACTTAATATTTCGTCGTATAACTTCGGTGGTTCTCATTGATTGATTGATTGATTGATTGATTGATTGATTGATTGCTTGATTGATTGATTGATTGATTGATTGAATTGATCGATCGATCGATCGATCGATTGATTGATTGATTGATTGATTGATTGATTGATTGATTGATTGATAGATTGATTGATTGATTGATTGATTGATTGATTGATTGATTGATTGATTGATTGATTGATTGAGTGATTGATGATTGATTGATTGATTGATTGATTGATTGATTGATTGATTGATTGATTGATTGATTGATTGATTGATTGATTGATTGATTGATTGATTGATTGATTGATTGATTGATTGATTGATTTGATTGATTGATTGATTGATTGATTGATTGATTGATTGATTGATTGATTGATTGATTGATTGATTGATTGATTGATTGATTGATTGATTGATTGATTGATTGAAATCGAGCAGTAGATATAAGAAACACATAATTATGCACTGACCATTGTTATACAACTTAAAGACTTTTGAAAACAGATTTAAAATCTCTATCCAACCCACACACATTTCCGCAGGGCCCGGTGTTATCCGCTTAGTGACACGCGCGTGCTTTCGAAGCGAAGTAAAACTCGACATGGGGGATAACTGATACTCTGTGTTGTTTATAAAAGATCGACATTGCAAAAATCAATGTCGGAATTATCTCGAAGCCGGGATGGATGCAGTGTTAAGAAAACAAGATCACGCGTGAAATGCGTATCTCCTTGTATCTTTGTGACTCGGGTTTTGTTTTTAATTGTCAGTTTGTACGTATCGTATAAGCAAATGGGTTTGTCTTGGAAATGTGGCACTTGCACGATTAAACAGCGTTCAGTACTGGCCTGGGATTCGAGAAGCATCTCTAGTACTTCCTCGACCTTAGATGTTGAGGATTTTCAGCCTTCATGCCAAACTATTAAGTTAAGTTAACTCCTTACCAAACGTAAATTGTTCGACTGTCCAAAGTTGAAAGACTTTGCAGAAGACATTTAAAAACGTGATGAAATTTGAAAATACTTTTCTGATAGAGTAGAAAACATTGTGGGAATATGAGAAATTGCTCGTTATGAGCTTTTCTGGGTGACTATTTAGATTTGAAGTCAATGAAGTCATTTTGGCCAAAACATAGAGTTATCTAATGTCTCTGAATACATTGTTTATAAAGTAGAAATTACTTGCATGGCGAAAGTCTGCGTTTGATGAGCAACTTTACTATTGTTTTTAAAGGTTTTCAAATGTCGTATGCTGATAAAAAGTTACAATTTCAAACGCAAGATCGATAAGGCTTAAAAGATACAGTCGAGTTTTATTTGGTAAGACGATTCAATATTTTGAAATAAAATACAGTGTATGTCATTTGGGGATACATACATTGCTTGAATTTCTCTCAGCAATGACAATATATACATCGGGCCTGTGTTACCAAAGTTCGTACGATATATTTCCCTGTAACCGTAAAAAAGAGTACCTCAGAAAAGCGGTTATTTATACGGGAACAATCACATGATTCTGAACCGCTAAATCTTCAGCGTACTTTTAAACGCATGCCTAATTTTCATTCACAAAAATTTCATTTGTTATTCAATGGTTACGACAATTTTGTGAACACAGGCGTAAAGTTACGCATCTTCATGAGGCAGGTCCCCTAACCTATCACCAGACGATAACGACATTTAACCACTTCGTAGCAGACGACTCTGGAAAGCATTGTGGGAAAAGGAAAAATTGGTCGTGACGAGCAATTTTTCCGTCAGCTTTCGCTTCTTAACATGTGTTTAAGTAGAGGATAGTCCGATTAGTATTAGATAAATGCTTTACTGCATTTAAAGATGCTTGTTCACACATGTAAGACAATCTGGAGATTAAACTGAATTTCTTTAAAACTGTACAATAACTGTACTGTGGTATGTTATGCATTGAAGAAAAGCCACAGGAAGCAAGGTTAGTTCGTATCTAAGTAATAAGAACATTTATAAAATGTATTAATATGATTTTGAATCTAACAGCGTTGTAACGCGTTTGCAATTTACCGCATATTTACTGTACCTATATATATATATATATTTAGATATATTGATGCTTTCTGAATCAATTTTGCTCTCAATAGCTATTTCTAATTGTATTTCATGCAATGATTCATAAACGGCATCGTTTCTAAGGTATTTTATTTTGACTGTTATATCTTCTCATCTATACACAGGTAGCATTTAATGTATTTAAAGCGTGCTCGATTTCTAAGAAGTAAGGGTTTTCTAAGAAGTAAGGTCTATTAGAAATAATACAACGGTCTACATATTCGATCTGTCACCGTTTTTAAAAATAAAAATCATTGCCCACCTTTTGATCACGCCAAATGTTACAATAAATCAGTGTACGTAATTTCTCGGCTAGAATTTTTTTTTCGATTCATTGTGTTGTTTAATTGCACATATCGTAAGCCTACCTTTGGATTGAAAGGCCGTATCGCATTCATTTCAAATGGACGAGTTGCGGTGTTTTAGCCCGACACTGATGGTAGGTAAATGATGTAACGAATCGCCGGCTAAATACAGGGTTATGTGTGATTTTCGTATTAAATATCAAAAGGACAGACATGTACCAAGACACATAGACAAACAGACAGGCAGACAAACGGACGAACTGACAGACAAAAGGACATACAGACAGAATAATGTACAGGCGTACAAACATACATCCATATAGACAGACTGATTTACAGACAAACAGAAGTACAGGTATGCAGACGTACAGGCATTCAGACGTACAGGCATACAGACGTAAAAGCACACAGACGTACAGGCATACAGACGTACAGGCATACAGACGTAGAGGCATAAAGATGAACAGGCATACAGGCATACAGACGTACAGGCATACAGACGAACAGGCAGACATACAGGCATACAGACGGACAGGCATACAGACGGACAGGCATACAAACGTACAGGCATACAGACGTACAGGCATACAGACGTACAGGCATACATATGTATAGGGATACAGGCATACAGACGTACAGGCATACAGACGATCAGGCAGACATACAGACGTACAGGCAGACGTATATGTAGGCGTACAGACAGATGAACAGGCAGAACTAACAGGCATACAGACGTACAGGCAGACAGAGGGACAGGCAGGCAGACGTACAGGCAGACAGATGTACAGGCATACAGACGTACAGGCAGACGTACGGGCATACAGACTTACAGGTATACAGACGTACAGGCATACGTTCAGGCAGACGTCCAGGCATAAAATAGTAAAGGCATAGAGTCGTACAGGCATACAGATGTACAGGCATACAGACGGACAGGCATACAGACGTACAGGTAGACGTACAGGCATACAGACGTACAGGCATACAGACGTACAGGCAGACGTAAAGGCATGCAGACGTACAGGCAGACAATTTGACAGACGTTCAGGCAGACGTACAGACAGACGTACAGGCAGACGTACCGGCAGAACGAACAGGCTTACATACGTACAAGCATACAGAAATACAGACATACAAACGTACAGGCAGACGTACAGACAGACGTACAGATAGACGTACAGGCAGGCGTACAGGCAGGCGTACAAGGATACAGACGTACAGTCAGACGTACAGGCATACAGACGCACAGGCAGACGTACAGACATACAGACGTACAGGCAGACAAACATGCATACAGACGTACAGGCATACATACGTACAGGCAGACAGGCGGAGGTACAGGCTGACGTACAGACAGACGTTCAGACACACATACAGACAGACAGACGTATAAAAGGACACACAGACAGAACGAACAGGCATACAAACGTACAGGCAGACGTACAGGCAGACGTACAGGCAGATGTACAGGCAGAACGAAAAGGCATACAGACGTACAGGCATACAGACGAACAGACAGACAGACTTACAGGCTTACATACAGGCAGACGTACAGGCATACTGACGTTCAGGCAGACATACAGGCATACAGACGTACAACCAGACAGAAGTACAGGCTTACAGACGAACAGGCATATAGACGTACAGTCATACAGATGTACATGCAGACGTACAGACAGACGTTCAGGCAGACGTCCAGGCATACAGACGTACAGGTAGACATACAGTCAGGCAGACGTACAGACAGACGTACAGGTAGATGTACAGGCATACAGACGTACAGACAGACGTACAGACAGACGTACAGGCAAACGTACAGGCAAACGTACAGGCATACAGACGTTAAGGCAGACATAAAGGCATACAGACGTACAGCCATACAGACGTACAGCCATACAGACGAACAGGCAGACATATAGACGCACAAGCAAACGTACAAGCATACAGACGTACAGACAGACGTACAGACAGACGTTCAGGCAGACGTACAGACAGACGTTCAGGCAGACGTATAGACAGACGTACAGGCAGACGTACAAGCATACATACAGGCAGACGTCAAGGCATACAGACTTACAGGCAAACGTTCAGACAGACGTAAAGGCAGACGTACAGACAGACCTACAGACAGACGTACAGACATACAGACAGACAGACAGATGTAGAGACGTACAGGCATACGTTCAGACGTACAGACATACAGACTTACAGACCTACAGACTTACAGGCATACAGACTTACAGGCACACAGACGTACAGGCACACGGAATTATGGGCACACAGACTTGCAGGCATACAGACGTACAGGCACACAGACGTACAGGCACGCGGACTTATGGGCACACAGACTCACAGGCATACAGACGTACAGACAAACGTACAGACAGACGTACAGACAGACGTACATACAGACGTACAGACAGACGTTCAGACAGAACGAACAGACAGACAGACAGATGTCAGTCAGACGTACAGACAGGCGTACAGACAGGCGTACAGACGGACGTGCAGACGAAAAGACGTTCAGACAGACGTACAGACATACAGACAAACGAACAGACATACGAACAGACGTACAGACAAACGTACAGACAGACGTACAGGAAGGAGGTATATGTGGGTGAACAGCCGCCGCTGTTTATGTCAGTAAATGCTGCAAAGAAAGAAAGATAATCTAACCTTGAAATATCTATATATCTAGACTAATTAAATTAACTTGATAAAACGAGCGATTCAAATACAGTTTAACCTTTATATGGTTCTTACATTATCGCGTCGATGGTATAATTTTAATATTGTTGAAACTGTTTGTAATGCCCAAATAATGAAGCAAGACATCCAGTCTATTCAATGAATACTACGCACATACATATATACACAAATAACCCGAGGGCCCAAACCTGTTTGAAGGATCAACATTGATTCGATTATTATCGTTTAAGATAACGAGAGGACAGATTAACGAATACGAATAATTAATTGAGACGTAAACTTACAATGCTTCTTGTCATTTCAATGTTATTCAAAATATACTAACAAACAAATAAATGTCACATAGAAAAAGGACCTGGATTGCATTAACATTAACGTTCAAGTGACTGTTAGTAAATCGATATACTCGTAAAGTAATAACCATGATATGGTTTCTAACGGATATAGCCACCGCTTGTGACAAGCTGAAGCTGTGTCCTATCAGAACCATACCACTGACTTTAGAACTTTGCGTCGGGCAATGGACATGAATTCATTTTTACAGTGATTCCTCTTAATAAATTCACTTAGGTAATCCGTTAATAAAAAAGGGAACATAGATCAATCTATACAATCTAGCATTACTCCAGTCTGATAAACCATTATCAAGAATAACAACATGTGACCAGTTTGTTCCGGAGGACTCTGGAAAACATTGTCGGAAAATGAGGAATTGCTCTTTTCGAGCGATCTTTCCCTTTTCCACAATGTTTTCTGCCATATAAGAAAAGTATTTTTCAATTTCATCACATTTTGAAATGTCGTCTGCGAACTCTTTCAATTTAGAACAGTCGAACATTTAACGTTTGGTAAAGGGTTAACACACTAGTTCATAAATGACTCGCTTCAACTCACCTGTCGAAGAAATTAGAATTATTAAAATGTGACAAAGGGAGAATATTGCTTGTTATAAATACTCATAATCATTTAATAAGAGTGTTTTTAACTTGATATTTCAAATGAAATGTCATTTGTCTTACTTTATAAATTTCTCATGCTGATGCTTTCAACTTAACCAGTTTCGGAAATATCCATTTGGTGGAAAAGCAGCACAAAAACCAGAGAGTTTGAAGGCGATATGTACAGCACATTCGTTGAAATACAATGCAATACAATATATTTATTGCATTCAACAAATAGACATTGTTTATTGCAAAACAGTACAATTCATCAAAAAAGACATTTCATTATTTTTACAGAAGAGCAATTCAAATTCATGTATGACTAAAAGATTCGCAATAATTTTTTAACAAGTTTGTGTTATGTATAAATTTGCCTTGATTATTAATAATGTACGTTGATGTTTTCTTACATTATATTGATGAATCTCTGTTAAGTTGGCTATGTGTAATAGTAACGTTTTTAGATACTTTTGCCTTAATCCTTTATACTTGGGGAAATAAAAGGATCATACATGTGTGTATTGAACCAAGGAACATAACTGAAATGCTGATAAAAACGACGGTTAACACCAATACCAATTCAATATGGGGGAACAGATTAAGTTTTATTGGTTTAGCGCATCATCTCTCAAAGCGTAGATGGGGGTTTGTCTATCAAGCGTATTTGACGTATGTAGGCGAGATCGGTTTATAACCCACAACGTTTGGGGATTTACTTATCAGTGAGCGTCATTGGGATTTGGACGTCTGTGTGCAAATTACTGTGTTTGATTTACATGTAAACATTACAAAGTGATTCGAATAAGCCTTTTGGTTAAAATTGATTGTTGTGAGTATATTAAAAGAGATTCTAGATTGAATTATCAATAAATTGGCAAGATTTGAATGTAGATGTTTTGATAGCGAATATATCAATCTGAATTCTTGATATGACTATGGTGTTACTATTTAAAAGATTGAGATAAAGTTCTTTGAATTTGGCTTGAATTTGGAGTAAATATTTCAAAGTTTTTCGATTAAGGTTGGATGTTGCTTTGATATTTGTGTTTTCTTTGTCGTTTTGTGAAGTTAGAATATTGACTTGAATTAACATACGTAATTTATATCCAGTGTATTAATAGTAACATTTCTAAATAAGGCTTAAATGTTAAGTTGAGTTTGATGTTAAGAACTTCCGGAGTTAAGATTAAAGTTTGAATAAATTTGAATCATTTGACTCGTCTTAAGATGAGATAAACGTGAATATGAAATCGTTTGATTAATAAAAGGTGTTTGTTCACAGTTGTCAGGTAATTTAATGTTAAAAGATAATATCTTTAAAAAACCACAGCATTTGCGCTGGTATATCGCATATAAAACACACTAAAGAATAGTCAGTGTGAGAGAGATTATATCGTTTTTAATTCTTTAAAGCGTGCATACAGTGGATTTATATGTATTTATATCCAAAAGCGTGACATCGCATTTAAGATCTACCGGATATAAACTGAGCATATCAAGACAAATTGACACTTCATGAATCGATAATGCGTTCAAAAAATACTTTTAATTTTGAATTAAACAATAATACAAAACTGTATTGTTTTAACGATATTTGATTTTGACTTTCACATTTTCTTTTCTGTGGACAAGCACCTTTAAGATTTACATTAAGTCTAAAAATTTGTGTGGAGCTAGATTTCAACTAGAATGCTATTGTCTTCCTTGAATAAAATGTTTATTTCACTATTTCAAATGTCGAACTTTTTTTATAATTGATTTACATGTTGTAACGTGTAGTGTGTAATCAATAGAGAAACACATTTTTTTTTAAACTCTGATTTACGTACACCAGGTTGAAAGGAAAGATTCAAAACGATTTAAAACTAAGAAAACAAGTTAAGACTTTTTACTTTATACAGCGAACCATTCACGTCTATACGTCGAACACCGATGTAGATTAAAAAGACTCAATTTACGAAGTGGGCTGTAAGGACATCCTGCCAATAACCAACATATACGTTTCTTTGAACTGGAGCGATGACAAACACAAACATGGTACATATATAGACTAATAACAATACATTATGATAATGCACAATGTAACGACTTCGTTGTTTGTGTATTTTATATCTATTGAGCACGACTTTATTATGTGACGAGCTTTAATTACGAAGCACTTGTTTAATATCTAAACGATCTACTTTCAAAACACATTCGGATTATGGAGACAACTATGGCTGTTCCGTGTAAATGCTCACAAAACTGAATTCAATATTGTGTAAAACAAGTCGAGGAATTCAAACGGCACAAGGGAATTGCTCAACTAATCTCCGTATTCATATAAACCATGTCGGACGCCGACGAATTCTTAGACTTCCAATTTGGCGAGAACTCCTTTATCGAGACCTGCCTGGGTAACGAATACACCAACGACTCGGCCACACCCTCGCCTCCGACCCCCGGGCATCAGGGGTCATTGTCACGCCCATTCGGCCAGTCGTTCCCGCCGGGCCCAGTTCGATCCCCGAGACGGCGCGGTCGGCCCGTCGCTAACAACGCGGCTCGGGAACGGACTCGGGTCAAGACTCTCCGGTCCGCGTTCCTGGACCTCCAACGGACTCTCCCGGCGGTTCCCCCAGATACGAAGCTCTCCAAACTAGACGTGCTTGTACTGGCGACCACCTATATAGCGCATCTGATGAGCGCACTGGCAGACGACAGGGATATCTCGCAGATCTTTGCCGCCAACGGTTGCATGCATCCGGTTAAGGTCAGTCCCTTGTTTTCTTTTTCTGACGCCTGCCCCTCTCTTATATTTTTATCATGCAAAACTTGTTTCTTGGGTAATATTACGTCGACTGTCCCAAATTGAAAGAGTTTGCAGATAACATTTCAAAATCTGATGACAGTGAAAAACTATCTTCTGGTAGGGTAAAAAACATTGTGGGAAAAGGAGAAATTATTCGTAAAAATAAGAGCAATTTTCCCTTTTACCACAATGTTTTCCAGAGTCATCTGCAACACACTGGTCAAACGTCGTTATTGTTTGGTAATGGGTTAAACGTATTTATTTGACATCGTTTGTGAAACAAGTTCTTACAACTTAGATTAATCACTTTCGATTCTGCTTCCTGGATACATAACCAGTACTCGCGCCTAATGTGGATTAGTGACAATTCGCAAGGCAGATCCCTTGCATTCGTTTGGTAAAAGGAATGAAACATGTCAATGATTTGACCGAATGAAAATCTCAACGGACATTGTCACGAAAAGGTTTTCCCTATAACTTAAATTGCGGTGTTCCTAATATGATATACATAGGTTTATGGAACTTATCTAACACTTCTTCATATACTGCTAATTTTATTTTCCCCGATTCAACAATATTTCAATAATTGTTCGACGATAGCACTACCATACTTGCCGGTATAATCATTATTAGTTTCGTTAGAGTACTTTAGTCACTTGACCAATATATATTCTAAAACTAATAAGAATTGTCTGAATACAACGTAAATTCACAGCCGTTCGGTAAAAGCAATGCCAAATGTTAAGGAAAGGGCAAAAGAAGAAAACTGAAAACGAACTTGGACGCAACCAGCTTTTCCCTACAACCTTAGCTTGTCTGTTCTTTTCAGAGATATACATAGGTTCATTCAGGGGTCTGAGTTGACGGACTTAGAACTCGGGGGTCCCGGGTTTAAGCCCAACCAACACATTTTGTTTCGTTGGTGTGACCTTTGGCAAGTCACTTCAGAGCCCTGGGTTAGTATGGTGGATCCCGGAAATCCGTTACATAACTAAGAAATTGTTGATATGGCGCTAAACAACATACAAAAAAGCAAATTATGTGCATTCATATTATCTAACACTCTGTTATATACTGCTAGTTGTAATTTTCCGGTTTCAACAACATTTCAACAATTAATCGGCAATACTACAAATAGGCTTGCCGAAATACTCATTATGTCTTTCACTTAGTAGCATCGCTTAACTACCGTTATGATATAATTATTTATAATGCATCATCAATGACTATAATAAATTAAACGGTTACGGCAAAAACGGTTTGACGTTTTTGTTATTTTTTGTCTAAGGCATAAACTTCATTTTTTGGGTAATAAATAATAAAACGTTGGGATATATGTGTCTTACTTTAATTCAGAAAGTTCGTCTCGTGACGAAGCCACGTGGGATCAAGTATTAGATCGGACGATTCTCTAAAGAATTATGACTCTTGAGTGGTGTTGACGTGGGATATACACAGTAATTATTTTATCCCGTTAATGCTTTAAGATGAAGTCAAATGAAAGCAGAAATAGCGGACAAGATCCCAGTTTACAAATTGCAATATTGTCTTGCCCATTGGGAAACTTGCGTTACTTGCCGTCACCTTCCTCTCGAAAATGTTACAACAGTAAATATCTAGTAATTACTTTTTCTTAGCAATCATAGACTTAGAAATATGTTGTAATATTCTGCTATTGATATGGGGTTTTGATTTGTTATTTGTGATTTGTAATGTTTGATAGCTTACTTTACTTGTAAGCCTGGGCCTTCGGACCATGATAAAAAATGTCAATCCATCTATGGTATTAGAGTATCCAATGTACTTGAAATGAACTTAAGGTAATATACCCATAATTCGCCATTTTGAAATACAATCTCGGTATACAGCGGTCAGGGCCGGAACTATTCGGTTTAATGCGAATAGTTCCGATTCCGACCGATGTTTACCGAAAACGACCGAAGTAATCCGACGAAAGAATGCATTTCAAAATGGCGGATTACGGGTATTCTACCTTCAAGAAATAAATCCCCAAACCACATGAGTTGGACATTTAGAAACACTTTTTCCCTGCCACAGTATGTGGAGATAATTATCATTTTAGGTAAAAGACGGCAAATGATGAAGTTTTTGATTTATCACTAATTCCGTTTTTTGTTTTTCTGATAATTGAAGACAGACTGGAGTATTAATGTCACTTTGTCTCGTTTTCGCACTTATTTAATAAGATTTATATTCTAGATGATAAAAATCCAAGTGCTAGTCATCATTATGATGAAACATGATTTTAAGGTGTAAAACGATTGTGTACTTTAATATACTGTAGAACATATGTATCTCGAACTTCTAATTATCGAACTCATCTATACGTC
Source organism: Cerastoderma edule (assembly GCA_947846245.1). Classification (NCBI taxonomy): domain Eukaryota; kingdom Metazoa; phylum Mollusca; class Bivalvia; order Cardiida; family Cardiidae; genus Cerastoderma; species Cerastoderma edule. The sequence continues at coordinate 36,047,122 of OX401405.1, read as the reverse complement.
GAAGTAAGTACGGATTACCGAATCCATAGTTCCATTTCTCTATATATTTATAATCCAGACATCCATATATCCAACAGTCTCCATGTCGAACATTTTTATCATGTCGCTTGAGCTTCGATGTATAGATACGATGTATAGATACGATGTATAGATACGATGTAAAGATACGATGTATAGATACGATGTATAGATACGATGTATAGATACGATGTATCGTATCGATACGATGTATAGATACGATGTATAGATACGATGTATAGATACGATGTATCGTATCGATACGATGTATAGATACGATGTATAGATACGATGTATAGATACGATGTATAGATACGATGTATAGATACGATGTATAGATACGATGTATAGATACGATGTATAGATGTTCTACTTTACAAAGAGTTTCTCGTCCAAAACTGGTGGTTTTTACACGTTTGAATTCCTCTTAAACTGTATAACGAATACAAAAACTTTACCCAGACGCAGACTTACAAAGTTTCTTGTCATTTCAACTTACAAACAAACATATTATCGCTATACGATCGAAATGCATGATGTCGTATGATGTATGAAGACAAACATACATGGTATGTATCAAAATCTTCCATTTTTCAATGTTTCTGCTGTTGAGAAAGTTAAGGGCGAAACTCAGAGTCTTTATCTCATTCAAAGAAGTTGTTCTTGCTTTGTCTCTAAACTGTTATTAATTAAACAAATTCTGTCTATCCTTACCATAAATGTCCGATGTGTACACGGCCCCTTTCAAATAAGCGGATTTAAGTATTGACATTTAATTTGTCTTATTCCTCCTTTACTGAAATGGCGCATGCGTACATGGTCATTTTCAAGGATCGTGTTTAAGTTTATGCATTTTATAGCCAGTGTTTCCTTTATTACAGAAATGATCGATGCGTATACGGCCATTTCTAACGATGACGTTTAGTCATAGACATTACATTTCGCGTATTTTCTCCCCCTATTTTAGAAATAGCTGATGCGCACACAACCTTTTTCAATGATCTAGTTTAAGTTAAGACATTTTATTTCTCGTGTTGTTATCCCTTTTACAGAAATGGCCAATGCGTATACGGCCATTTTCAATGACCGGATTTAAGCTTAGACCATTTATTTTTCGTATTTTTTGTCTCTTTTACAGAAATGGCCGATGCGTACACAGCTATTTTCAATGATCGGGTTAAAGTTTAGACCATTAACTTCCTCATGCTTTCATCTTTTCCAGAAATGGCCGATGCGAACACGTCTATATGCCGGTATTCTATCGAGCACCGTTCCCCAGCAGCGGTCACTCACGCCATGTTCGATGGACGAATCTAACAATATACCCTGGTTCAACAGTAGTGACTCCGGGCTCAAATAAAGCAAACAGTTGATTGACGCATGTAGATACAAAGATTGTATAGTTTACAGACTGTTTGTGGTTTAACCCATTACCAAACAATAACGACATTTGACCACTTTGTTGTAGACGACCCTGGAAAACACTGTGGAAAAAGGAGAAATCGCTCTGAGCAATTCCTCCATTCCTCCCTTTACCGCAAGGTTTTTTGCCCCATCAGTAGATAATCTACCCTAGTTCAACAGTAATAACACCGGGCTCAAATAAAACATACAGTTAATCAATGTGTGGATATGTATATACTGTATAGACTGTTAGCGGTCAAATTGCATGCAATATCGGATCGAATGGGTTCAACAATTACTACATATTATCCATTCGCAGTCTGCATTCATTGAAGACACTTTCTGATTATTGTGTGTTAGTGCAGCACGGAGACTAGCGTTTCATTTAGCGTGCCGCATGTGTTCTTCTCGAATTGGTTCACAGGAACCGCCATTCTTTCGAGCGTACCTTTTTCTTTTGGGACATTAGGATAGACAGAGCTTCAGTTACAACGGTCCAGAACCGAAGACCCGTGCTTGGCTTGAGATCTGTTAGACTAGCAATTATGGCCATATCATAGCGATCTATTCGTCTCTCACCACTGCTCTATTAACCCTTTGCCAAACAATAACGAAATTTGACCAGTTTGTTGCAGACGACTTCAGAAAACATGACGGGAAAAGGAGAAATTGCTCTTAACGAGCAATTTCTCCTTTCCCACAATGTTTTCTGCCCTATCAGAAGGTTATTTATCAATTTCATTTTGAAATGTCGTCTGCAAACTCTTTTAATTTGGGGAAATCGAAAATCTGGCGTTTGATAAATGGTTAAACTTTTATTGTGAAGTAGGTAGTGTTATAAAGTTACTTTCGTCAAATACTGTTTAGGTTAGCCTATAATCATGGAGAGATGCACTATCCGCCGAGGTATAGGACCGTATAGCATAATGTTGTTTGAGACGTTTAGCCGGAAAATCATAACCTTTCTCTAGATGTAAAATTTTGTAAATGCATGTTGTTAAACACTGCAGCCAATACACAAGACATGTTTGATGGTAAAAAACCCCAATTACACCTGAGATGAAATGTGAAAATGAACTAAATTGAATTTCACTGAATTGATGCTAAAACGGGTTAAACCTCGTTATGCTGAATAGCGCCGCTTTTAAAGGTGCTTTTTCACAGAAGTGAGGAAGTGCTTGTTCACAGATGCGAGAAAGTGCTTGTTCATACATGTATACTGGTGTACCCTAATTCCGTGGTACTTATGGTTACATGAATAATAGAAAGGAAAGGGAGAACTTAGCTGTCAACATTCAGCTTTTCTAACATATTTCATTCCTCATTTACGATCTTCTCATCATTATTTTTAAATGGAGCACATAAATGCTCTACGTAACATAAATTAATTGGGTCACTGGCAGCCATTTGCATTTTTGAGATCTTACCCTAATTCCGTGGTATTCAGGTCAAACACAATTCTTTAAGTATCAGTCCAAAATAATTAGGGTGAAACATACTAGGAACGAATCCTGAAACAATTTGGTCGTGTCTGACCCAAGAATGGTGGAGAATTGCAGACGAACTCAACAGTGTGAAAGGATTTGTTTAGGGTCCTAGATTTGAGTAAAAAGTATGAAAATATCGGGGATTTTCGGAGCTCTCTGCAATATGAGGAAAATTTTATTGGACTGAATTGGTTTCATACCAGAAAAACATTCATTCTTGTTTCTTTGGAGTTCTTACATTGGGCTGCGAAAGCAGGTCAGGTTGGTGTGTTACTTTATGGAACCAGTATGACATTATGCAAATACCACGGAATTAGGGATACCACGAGATTAGGGGAATTGACTATATATGTGAGGAAATTTGGAAGTTAAAGATCAATTCCTTTAGAACTGCACAAATGCTGTACTGGTATACGATGCACGCTGAAGAATAGTTATAGGAAGCGAAATAAGATCGTTTTTATCCTTATAAGTGTGTATACAGCAAATAAATACGCATTTTAATACAAAAAGCGTGACATCGCTTTTGAGATCTACCGTATATCAACTGTAAATCGAACATTCTTACATATATTGAAGCTTTCTGAAATAACCATGCTTTCAATAGCTACTTTTAATTACGTAACAAACAACCAAACCAAAGCTTTATTGTTTCAATAACATTTTATATTGACTTTCAATGTTTCTCTTCTGTGATCGAACACCTTTCACCCCCAAAACAACAGGACAAAATCAGTAATGTTTCAACGACGTTTTATTTCTAGTATGAAATCTTCTTTTCTCTGATCGAACACCGTTATCACGAAAACACCAAGACAAAAACAGTAATGTTTCAACGACATTTTATTTCGACTATCAAATTATATCTTCTGTGAACAAGCACCTTTAACCCTAATCTAATCCCAAACACTGGACGAGACCGACTGATCAGTGATCGAAATGAAGCGTACGATGTCCGAGTGATCGACATATTTATGTGAGAGTTAATTGATAATTGAGTCGACACAATGACATTTTAATGTTTTTCGATAATTTTACTACGGCTACAAATGTCAAATGTCAACCCCGTAATGAGATTAATTAGCGAAACAATCGGAGATACATACAGAAGGCGCACTGAGTTTTCGGTTCATGACCCCGAACGACGAAAACTTATTATCATGATTTATGTTGTAAATTCGTAATTAAAGCTTGAATAGATGCTACGTTCCGATCTGCGGTGTTGTATAGTTCATGATGTTTATATGTTACATTTATTCTATATCGATTGTGAAGGAAGCTTAAAGCTTTATAAAGTTAAACCCATTAACAGACAATACAATAGTTGACCAGTTTGTTGCAGACGACTTTGGAAAACATGGTGGAAAAAGTAGAAATTGCTCTTAACGAGCAATTTCTCCTTTTGCCACTATGTTTTCTGCCCTACCAGAAGATTATTTCCTTATTTCATCACATTTTGAAATGTCGTCTGCAAACACTTTCAATTTGGAACAGTCGAATATTTGGCGTTTGGTAAAGGGTTAAACCACTCTCGATGACTGCTTCCTGAATACTAAACCGTTACTCACGCCGGTTTGTGAGTTAGTCCCGGCAATTGACACTGCGCCTTACGGGGATCGAGCCTGGGACCCTAGGCACAAGAGGCCGACGTTCTACCACTGCACTAACGCCGTCCATTACATTAATGGTTTGTGTACATTGGATTGATCCTTCCTTTATTTGACGAATATTTATGCATAGAGGGTTAGGGATGAACACTTGTATATTGCAATTATTGATTGATTATATTCGAGAAATTAACAATAAATCAAGACTATGCGACAGTGATCTTTTAGAAAGATGTTTTTTGATCGATAATTCGATCACGACCAATACTGATCGATTAGGCAGACACACGGATCACTTCTTTTACCTACGGGCTGAACGTTCATATATTAACTTTTTTGAAGTAGGCCTACTATAATATTATTATAGTGATCAAAAGTTGTTTACAGCTTTTTCATTTTTTCTTAAGATGAAGTACACTCATATTATTGGGCAAAGTTGAAATAGAAATAAGAAGCACAAGAAGAATACTAAGACAAGTAGAACAAGAAGCACAAGAAGAACAACAAGAACAAGAAGCACAAGAAGAAAAGGAAGCACAATAAGAACAATAAGACAAGAAGAACAAGAAGCACAAGAAGAACAAGAGGCACAATAAGAACAATAAGACAAGAAGAACAAGAAGCACAAGAAGAACAAGAAGCACCAGACGCACAAGAAGAACAAGAAAAACAAGAAGCACAAGAAGAACAAAAAGAACAAGAAGCACAAGAAGAACTAGAAGCACCAGACGCACAAGAAGAACAGGAAACACAAGAAGAACAATAAGCACAAGAAGAACAAGAAGCACAAGAAGAACAATAAGCACAAGAAGAACGAAAAGAACAAGAAGCACAAGAAGAACAAGAAGCACAAGAAGAACAATAAGCACAAGAAGAACAAGAAGAACAAGAAGAACAAGAAGCACAAGAAGAACAATAAGCACAAGAAGAACGAAAAGAACAAGAAGCACACGAAGATTCACTCGGTCGTTCGCAGAAAGGGGGACAAAAGCGTTCGACAGGTTTCTATCGCGTTTTTGACTGTTCGAACATTAATTGTTATTTCTAATAATTAGATACCGATCATGTTTCAAAAAGGTCGAGAAAGTCTGTTATTCAAAACAATGTGAATACACGCGAAGCCCTAGACCCTTTACCCTGTGTGACTGCTGCGTACGGAATAGTCGTTATTCAACCATCCTTTCGTTCCAACGCTCTTATATAAAGTTTCGATGAATTGCACCACTTAGCGAGGTTATGGAATTAACTTTATTCACAGATGTATGCCGAACGGTCCCCGAAAAGTCTTCTTGCTTTCTTGATAGCTTGATACAGTTTTCGTTTAATTTTATCGAAAACTGTACGGAAGCGAAGGAAGTGTAAAACAGGCGTCAAATTTCACCGGCCAATTTTCATTGTTTTACATATATACGCCTATTGCTTTCGAAGGGATATGTCGAAACTTTAAAGGTATGTGAGTAGTTAATTTATTTTACCACTTTCTGCATCCATCTTATTAATTAGGTTTTTTAATTAAAAACACAATTATTCTCCGTCACACAGAAACTGATTTGATCCTTGTCTGGTAGAGGTATGATAAAGCATCAGCACGATTTGATGACACATTTTGACGTGTTTTTACTCGTTTAAACCTTTACCAAACGCCAAAATTAAAGGAATTCGCACACGACATTTCAAAATGTGATGAAGTTGGATAATAATCTTCTGAATGGGCAGAACACATTGTTGAAAAATGAGAAATTGCTCATCACGAGCAAATTCTCTTCTTCCCACTATGTTTTCCATAATCGTCTGCAATAAAGTGGTTAAATGTCGTTATTGTTTGGTAATGGGTTAAAAGGCCTTTGTACCAGATTGAGATTTTAAGACAAAAAGTCTTCTACGAATAAAATGACACCGCCAATCTATTATGCTACAGAAATTTAGAATATTGATACACTTCCCGCCTGCTTCCGAAAAATTGAAAAGGAGTCAGTATATTTATGTTGCAGATATGGTAAACCGTTTAAAGGGTATATTAAGGAAACAATGAGCTTTCATCTTCATCCTGTGTATTAACATCTGTAACTAACACAATTCATTATGTGAGACAGACCCTTTAACAATCAACACGAACATTTCTACCGTTGTACAAAATTATGATTTAATCAAAAATATCGTTTGCTTAAACATATACTGAATGTTCATTTTTGATAAGTGTTCATTAAATTAAAATATTGCATATTTTTCTTTATTTGTATAAAGTGGCCTGTATGTCCAACGTGGTTAGGTGTTGCAATAACATTTAGTATTTACAATGAATGTATAACACTATGTGAAGTAAACTTCAAACACATAGCATTCGTTTTGCCGTTCGTATTGATACATGCACTAAGAATTTTTGTAAGTTTATGCTTGAAGTAAGGCTTTGCGTTTCTTGGCTAGCGTTTTGCAGAAAATTGCTTACTCTTCTAACTAGCTCTATACTTATCTTTTGTTTGCATACATGCTATGAGTTTACGTCACGCCAATAACGTTCGTTATACGACGGTATTCTAATAATCGACGGAGGAAGCTTATCAACCCTTAAAGGCTTGACAATGCGACAGAACCAACGGCATTCCGTCGTCAGCCAGGAGACAAAATCTCATGCGAAACATATTCTTAATTTATTGCGGAGAGAGGCCCTTCATTGAATTTCTGTACGTTGTTGAACGCCGTGTCAACATTTTTCATTTATATAACGGCTTTACTGGATTCACAAGTACTAGGCTAAGGCTCTGACGTACCCTTCCATTGGTAAATCCCACGATACCAAAGGTGCCGATGAGGCTCGAACCAATTTGTGTATTCTTAAAATTAGGCTTTGGAGTCCCCTCTATGGTCGGGTGACCCAGACCTATGTTTACCGAGAACGATCGGAGTCATCCGACGAAAGGATGAATTTAAAAATGGCGGATGGTGGTATTCTATCTTAACCAAACACGTATTTTACTCCCAGAAATTGTCTCTATATCAGAATACAAACACATCAAAATAAGAAACTGCACTGATTACCAGCAGTTGCAACACGTTTCAGATATGTTACGACTTTTGGGTACATCCGAATAAGGCAAAAACCCTAAAGTGTCTTGCCAAAGGACAACTCACGGTACTAGAGGTGTCGGTCACGGGACTCACGAATTGTAAGACAGGTACATTAAACAATTGGTAATGCTATATCAGTTTGGGGAACTTGGTGAACTGCCGCCGCAATACAGCTTATTTCATTAACAAAATCCGCGTAAAGTCAAAATAACAATAAAATATAAAAAAAACTAATGTTTAAAATCCATCAATCGAAATTGACACTTTTTCTACTTATGACTAAACGTTGCTATCTCCGTTTTTGTCGCAATTGTCAATGATTTAGACAAATAACTTAATCATTAACATTTTACATCAGTGCAACAGTGATTATCTTCACTTGAAGGACGACATTTACATCCAAATTAAAAATCTGACAACGTTTCTCTAGTAGCATCAGAATATATTGTTGGAAAGAAGGATTTGTTGATTCAAGCCAATCAATCTTTTTTCAAGAGTTGCTTCAAACAACACAGCAGCAAAACACCTACGATTTGTTGGTTTGTTGTTATCCTCGTTTAAATATTGCACATTGTTGTCAACCGGAGTTTTAATTTGAACCCTTCGTGCGTTTGATGTAATTAGGAAATATTTTGATTATGCAAATAATAAAGAGAATGGTCCTACTTTTCCGCAGTGGTTTCTAAATCTTATGCTAGAGATTGTATTTACCGTTTGCCCAAAACAAGATTTTCGACTGTCACAAATTAAAGGAGTTTGCAGACGGCATTTCTAAACCTGATGAAATTGAAAAATAATCTGCAGATAGGGCAGAAAATCTGTGGGAAAAGGAGAAGTTGTATGTTAAGAGCAATTTGTCCTTTTCCCACAACGTTTCCAGAGTTGTCTGCAACAAACTTGTCAAATGTCGTTATTGTTTGGAAATGGGCTAAACAACACGAACATTAATTGATACTCTAAACTGAATCTTGTTACACTTAATCATAAACGATTTTCTTTTTGTTTCAATGTAAATGTTAATTGTTTTGTAGGAACACGCTGCATAGATGATATGCTTATATATTTCTTGAATCTAATTTTAATTCAGACGTGTGGACGAAAGGATTGGTCGTTCGGTTCAGGATATCACAGTTTCTCAACACATTAGCAAACAATAACAACATTTGACCAGTTTGTTGCAGACGACTCTAGAAAACATTGTGGGAAAAGGAGAAATTGCTCGTCACGAGCAATTTCTTCTTTTCCCATAATGTTTTCTATCCTATCGGAAGATCATTTTTCCAATTTAATCACATTTTGAAATGTCGTCTCGCAAACTCTTCCAATTTGGGAAAGTCGAAAATATAACGTTTGGTAAAGGGTTAAATGCAATGTTAGCGATATTACAAGGTCGTCATTCGTTTCAATTGAATGTATTTCGTTATTTCAGGGAAGAAGGCAGTAATTGATGATAATTGAGTGTTGACATAGCAAACGACGAAAACGAAATGGATGGCTCAGGTAAGTACGTTATGAGGTCTCATCCACGCGTTTTGACACCTTGATAATTATTTCTGTTTATTGCGCACATATCTTACCGAATGCAATACGCTCATTGAAATCACTATCAGAGAAACAGAAATCGCTCGTTAAAAACTTTTAATAATTTTCCTAGTAAAGGCACGTGATCAATGTTTACGAAAAAATGTCCGAACAGGATGACAGCGCCACAGGTATATTTGCTTTTTTCACCTACTTTTGACAAAGATAGTCACATTGTGTACCCATCATAACCTGACCATCATCTTTCCGGTTCTAGTGGTATGTGATTACCCATGGTTTATAACGGCGTTATGTCTAACGCAAATCGTCGTCGACGGGTGATGTTTAAGTTCATTCGCTCGATCCAAAATTCTTAACATGGTCTTTGAACGAACGCCACGGCAAAAATGAAAACAACATTCATTGGCGGTTGTGGATAATTGATCGTCGAAACATGGCAGATATAAAATAGTGGAAAACAAAATTTATCTGCTGAAAACAATGCAAAAATACCTTCTCATTCATGGGTGCCGCCATTTGCAATCTTTTTTATATCGTAAACATTGATCATATGATCACCCCGCCTATAATATCAAATTGTTTTTTATGCATTGCCCGGTGATTTCAAGACTGATTACTCAATGTTCGACCCATTATTTGGAAAGAGAAAGTATATGTTAATGCTACCATTCAGCATTAATAATGATCGTGTGATAATTAGATATCGAAAATCTTCACATCACTTGGCACTTTCGCTATATAAGTATTAAATACGTATGATGATAATCATAAGAAAGATTCAATCAAATTAATGAAGTACAATCTCTTGGTTAACAGAGTCGATTTTGGCACTAGTAAACTATTGAAATCGAGATCTTCTTTCAGGTTCGAAGTTTGATGTGAAATACGAACAATAATTCATTTTAATTAGCATGCTAACAGACGCATTGTCTACCTAATTTTGAAATAGATGTGGATTGTTCAGACATCGAGTGCATATTCTGAAAGGGTGATGAAGCGAGTTCGAACTGACCTTTTTATACCCACGGTTTGAAATGTCCGTGAAGTTGGGAGTCAGTTCGCAGTTCGCAGTTCGCGATTCAATTTCGAACCGCGAACTGCGCTCTAACTTCACACACTAGCTGCCAATTCAATTGTTTTTAAAATAACAATTTATGAAATATATGTGTACATATAATTTGAATTGACGAAAGACGAACTGGCGTCTGCCTTCACACGTAGAAACCTATTCGAATTGCGAACTGCAAACTGTCAGCTATCTCCAATGTATTCTACATACAGTATACGGCGAATAGCGAACTGCGAACTGTCAGCCAGCTTCACAACCAGTTGCCGATTCAAATTTTACCGAATGAGGCCCATAAGTGAATCTGCTTCGAAAAGCGAACTGCAAACTGTCAACCAGGTTCACACTCAGCTGCCAATTCAAAATAGTGTTTTATGTTGATCATTATTCAATCCCTTACGAATCGCGAACTGCAAACTGTCAGCCAGCTTCACAACCAGTTGCCGATTCATATTTTACCAGATGAAGTTCCATAAGTGAATCGGCTTTGAATAGCGAACTGCGAACTGTCAGCTAGATTCACATTCAGCTGCCAATTCAGATTTTATTAGATCCAATACAATAAGTGAATCTGCTTCGAATAGCGAACTGCAAACTGGCAACGAGGTTCACACTCAGCTGCCAATTCAAAATATTGTTTTATGTTGATCATTATTCAATCCCTTACGAATCGCGAACTGCAAACTGTCAGCCAGCTTCACAACCAGTTGCCGATTCATATTTTACCGGATGAAGTTCAACAAGTGAATCGGCTTTGAATAGCGAACTGCGAACTGTCAACTAGATTCACATTCAGCTGCCAATTCAGATTTTATTGGATCGAATACAATAAGTGAATCTGCTTCGAATAGCGAACTGCAAACTGGCAACCAGGTTCACACTCAGCTGCCAATTCAAAATAGTGTTTTATGTTGATCATTATTCAATCCCTTACGAATCGCGAACTGCAAACTGTCAGCCAGCTTCACAACCAGTTGCCGATTCATATTTTACCGGATGAAGTTCCATAAGTGAATCGGCTTTGAATAGCGAACTGCAAACTGTCAACTAGATTCACATTCAGCTGCCAATTCAGATATTATTGGATCGAATACAATAAGTGAATCTGCTTCGAATAGCGAACTGCAAACTGGCAACCAGGTTCACACTCAGCTGCCAATTCAAAATAGTCTTTTATGTTGATCATTATTCAATCCCTTACGAATCGCGAACTGCAAACTGTCAGCTATCTCCAATGTATTCTACATACAGTATACGGCGAATAGCGAACTGCGAACTGTCAACCAGCTTCACAACCAGTTGCCGATTCAAATTTTACCGAATGAAGTCCATAAGTGAATCGGCTTCGAAAAGCGAACTGCGAACTGTTAACCAGGTTCACACTCAGCTGCCAATTCAAAATAGTGTTTTATGTTGATATTTATTCAATCCCTTACGAATCGCGAACTGCAAACTGTCAGCCAGCTTCACAACCAGTTGCCGATTCATATTTTACCAGATGAAGTTCCATAAGTGAATCGGCTTTGAATAGCGAACTGTGAACTGTCAGATAGATTCACATTCAGCTGCCAATTCAGATTTTATTAGATCCAATACAATAAGTGAATCTGCTTCGAATAGCGAACTGCAAACTGGCAACCAGGTTCACACTCAGCTGCCAATTCAAAATATTGTTTTATGTTGATCATTATTCAATCCCTTACGAATCGCGAACTGCAAACTGTCAGCCAGCTTCACAACCAGTTGCCGATTCATATTTTACCGATGAAGTTCCATAAGTGAATCGGCTTTGAATAGCGAACTGTGAACTGTCAATAGATTCACATTCAGCTGCCAATTCAGATTTTATTAGATCCAATACAATAAGTGAATCTGCTTCGAATAGCGAACTGCAAACTGGCAACCAGGTTCACACTCAGCTGTCAATTCAAAATATTGTTTTATGTTGATCATTATTCAATCCCTTACGAATCGCGAACTGCAAACTGTCAGCCAGCTTCACAACCAGTTGCCGATTCATATTTTACCGGATGAAGTTCCATAAGTGAATAGGCTTTGAATAGCGAACTGCAAACTGGCAACCAGGTTCACACCAGCTGCCAATTCAAAATATTGTTTATGTTGATCATTATTCAATCCCTTACGAATCGCGAACTGCAAACTGTCAGCCAGCTTCACAACCAGTTGCCGATTCATATTTTACCGGATGAAGTTCCAAAAGTGAATCGGCTTTGAATAGCGAACTGCAAACTGTCAACTAGATTCACATTCAGCTGCCAATTCAGATATTATTGGATCGAATACAATAAGTGAATCTGCTTCGAATAGCGAACTGCAAACTGGCAACCAGGTTCACACTCAGCTGCCAATTCAAAATAGTTGTTTTATGTTGATCATTATTCAATCCCTTACGAATCGCGAACTGCAAACTGTCAGCTATCTCCAATGTATTCTACATACAGTATACGGCGAATAGCGAACTGCGAACTGTCAGCCAGCTTCACAACCAGTTGCCGATTCAAATTTTACCGAATGAAGTCCATAAGTGAATCGGCTTCGAAAAGCGAACTGCGAACTGTTAACCAGGTTCACACTCAGCTGCCAATTCAAAATAGTGTTTTATGTTGATATTTATTCAATCCCTTACGAATCGCGAACTGCAAACTGTCAGCCAGCTTCACAACCAGTTGCCGATTCATATTTTACCGGATGAAGTTCAACAAGTGAATCGGCTTTGAATGGCGAACTGCGAACTGTCAACTAGATTCACATTCAGCTGCCAATTCAGATTTTATTGGATCCAATACAATAAGTGAATCTGTTTCGAATAGCGAACTGCAAACTGGCAACCAGGTTCACACTCAGCTGCCAATTCAAAATATTGTTTTATGTTGATCATTATTCAATCCCTTACGATTCGCGAACTGCAAACTGTCAGCCAGTTTCACAACCAGTTGCCTATTCATATTTTACCGGATGAAGTTCCATAAGTGAATAGGCTTTGAATAGCGAACTGCAAACTGGCAACCAGGTTCACACTCAGCTGCCAATTCAAAATATTGTTTTATGTTGATCATTATTCAATCCCTTACGAATCGCGAACTGCAAACTGTCAGCCAGCTTCACAACCAGTTGCCGATTCATATTTTACCGGATGAAGTTCCATAAGTGAATCGGCTTTGAATAGCGAACTGCGAACTGTCAACTAGATTCACATTCAGCTGCCAATTCAGATTTTATTGGATCGAATACAATAAGTGAATCTGCTTCGAATAGCGAACTGCAAACTGGCAACCAGGTTCACACTCAGCTGCCAATTCAAAATAGTGTTTTATGTTGATCATTATTCAATCCCTTACGAATCGCAAACTGCAAACTGTCAGCCAGCTTCACAACCAGTTGCCGATTCAAATTTTACCGGATGAAGTTCCATACGTGAATAGGCTTTGAATAGAGAACTGCAAACTGGCAACCAGGTTCACACTCAGCTGCCAATTCAAAATATTGTTTTATGTTGATCATTATTCAATCCCTTACGAATCGCGAACTGCAAACTGTCAGCCAGCTTCACAACCAGTTGCCGATTCATATTTTACCGGATGAAGTTCCATAAGTGAATCGGCTTTGAATAGCGAACTGCGAACTGTCAACTAGATTCACATTCAGCTTCCAATTCAGATTTTATTGGATCGAATACAATAAGTGAATCTGCTTCGAATAGCGAACTGCAAACTGGCAACCAGGTTCACACTCAGCTGCCAATTCAAAATAGAGTTTTATGTTGATCATTATTCAATCCCTTACGAATTGCGAACTGCAAACTGTCAGCCAGCTTCACAACCAGTTGCCGATTCATATTTTACGGGATGAAGTTCCATAAGTGAATAGGCTTTGAATAGCGAACTGCGAACTGGCAACCAGGTTCACACTCAGCTGCCAATTCAAAATATTGTTCTATGTTGATAATTATTCAAACCCTTACGAATCGAGAACTGCAAACTGTCAGCCAGCTTCACAACCAGTTGCCGACTCATATTTTACCGGATGAAGTTCAACAAGTGAATCGGCTTTGAATAGCGAACTGCGAACTGTCAACTAGATTCACATTCAGCTGCCAAATTCAGATTTTATTGGATCAAATACAATAAGTGTATCTGCTTCGAATAGCGAACTGCAAACTGGCAACCAGGTTCACACTCAGCTGCCAATTCAAAATATTGTTGTATGTTGATCATTATTCAATCCCTTACAAATTGCGAACTGCAAACTGTCAGCCAGGTTCACAACCAGTTGCCGATTCAATTTCTTTTGATGAAGTTGAATAGGTGAATCGGCTTTGAATAGCAAACTGCGAAATGTCAGCCAGGTTCACAACCAGTTACCGATTCAAATTTTTTGATGAAGTTCAATGAGTGAATCAGCTTCGAATAGTGAACGGCAAACTGTGAACCTAGTTCACACTCAGCTGCCAATTCGAAATAGTGTTTTATGTTGATCATTATTCAATCCCTTACGAATCGCGAACTGCAAACTGTCAGCCAGGTTCACAAGCAGTTGCCGATTCAAATTTTTTTGATGAAGTTCAATAAGTGAATCACCTTTGAATAGAGAACTGCGAACTGTCAACTAGATTCACATTCAGCTGCCAATTCAGATTTTATTGGATCGAATGCAATAATTGAATCTGCTTCGAATAGCGAACTGCAAACTGGCAACCAGGTTCACACTCAGCTGCCAATTCAAAATATTGTTTTATGTTGAATATTATTCAATCCCTTACGAATCGCGAACTGCAAACTGTCAGCCAGCTTCACAACCAGTTGCCGATTCATATTTTTTTGATGAAGTTCAATACTGTCAACTAGATTAACATTCAGCTGCCAATTTGAAATATTGTTTATGTTCATCAATAATCAATCCCTTATGAAACGCGAACTGCGAACTGTCAGCTAGGTTCACATTCAGGTGACAATTCAAAATATTGTTTTATGTTTATCATTAATCAATCCTGTACGACTGTACGAATCGCAAACTGCAAACTCACAACTAGGTTCACATTTAGCTGCCAATTCAAAAAATTGTCGTACGTTCATCAATTTGGAATATACGAACCGTCAACCAGATTCATACTCATTCGTATTCTAGTCGATGGAATAATCCAAACCGTTTGAATAGTTAACTGCCGACAGCCATGTTCACTCTCAGTTGCCATTTCAAATTATTGTCTTAGGTTTATCATTATTTAATCCTGTTCTAATTGCGAACTGCGAATTTTCTCCCAGATTCACAACTTGTTGCTGATTCAGAATTCTTTTTGGGGGGCAGACCATAACCCTAACCTTTTTGAGTAGGAAACTGCAAACTCTTTACCAGATTCATTATCAACTGCCAATACGACATGTTTTCTTTTTATCCATCATTATTAAATCCCATTTGAACCGTGTTTTCTTTTGAATGTTCTTAATTCATAAATGTACATTGACTTATTTATCATTAAATCTATATTAAGATGCCCTTTCTCCTGACTCATCACCACTCCTTCATTTGAATTCTTACTAAATTTGTTGTGGTTTACGTCTCATACAATTACATATTGTGATCTGTGAAAATGAAATAAAAAGATACAACCGTTCAAGTCTTCCATTAGTGTGAAGGGTTGTGTATCTCACTCAGTCTGCACTAACTCGGATGATCCAAGCTGTAACTGCGTAATAGAGTGAAATATCTACGTCTGGATCATTCGGACTAAGTCTGCACCTGCGTTACTCTATTTCTTGGTCCAGGCAACTCGTTGACCAGCTCTTACTTCCTTTGAAGTCTCTCTTTCCCTCATAGAATTTAGACCTTTTAGGTATTTCATGATGACAGTCTGCTCATTTTAAAAAAATGAAGAAGAGTTTGTGCAGAATTCTTTGTATATGTTCCTTCCCCATGTTCATTGTTTGAAACATAAAAACAGTTAAAGAGAACTCTACCCTGAGTCGTGCGTGTTTTGGGGGAAATATTATGCGAAAAAATAAGTGTAGAGCCCATATAAATTGCTAACACATTTTCCGATTTTGCGTTAGCGAATACAACGGTTTTGTTCGGTTTTAGTTCTATGCGAATAACGAAATCATCGTAGTGATGATTTAAACGGCATGTTTGATATTATTTTCAATATAATTTCGTCTGGATTTGAAGTAAGTATGATAAATTTAGATTGAGAAGCTCCTTTTGAAGAAATATGCTTTTGATCATAAGTTATTTTTTTCCTGGATCAACTAAGCGCTGTACGCAGGGCTTATCAGCAAAATACATTTGATGGACAACTGACCCGTGTCAACTGACCAATCGAAATGTGTTTTGGGCTAATATTTAAAGGTCTTATTTAGTCTAGTCCGAATGATCCAGACGTAGATAATTCACTCTTCACGCAGTTACAGCTTGGATCATCCGAGTTAAATTTAGTCCTTCTTTAAGTGACCCCCCCCCCCCCAAACCAATAACCAGATGCCCAGCCGCTGTGATGACCAGCTGTGATAATTAATGGGGATTACGTCATACCATGTATAGCACTGTGTCAAACTGAAAGGTTTCTTTTGACCAATTATTTTATAGAGGACAAGATTGATAATAAAAAAGAATTAGGCTTTAAATATCTTTTTTTGAAGTTGGAAAGGTTTGTTTAGTAGGGGATTATCTTTCTTTTTTTAAAAATGGTGCCTTATATAAAGATCAATATATGTAATTATGGCTAACAGAATGGTTAAAGTTCCTCTGTAGTATATCATACTCATCATCATCATCATTATCATCATCATAATTGTTATCTTTATTATTATCATCATCATCAATGTTATATTTATAACAAGTGCTAATTTATTGAATAACTAACTCATTATTTTCTTCATGTTTCTTAACAGTTTATTAAGAAAAATTTACTTATCTTATAAATCATTGTTTTAAATAAAGAAATCAAGAATTAAACACTTATTTCTATTCAATATTCCACATTATGAAAACCTAAGCAGAATGACATTTTTTTATTATATTATTAATATATTTTTTGAATTTTGGATGTTTTTTCTTAGACGATTAGGGGATTTTTTTTTAAATTGCACCTTATATAAAGATTAATTTATATAAGAATGACTTGCAGCAGGGAATATTATAGTTCCTCTGTATTATATCATCATCTTCATAGTATATCATCATTATCATTATCATCATCATCATCATCATCATCATCATCCATTTTATGATTATAACAAGTGCTAATTCATTGAATAACTAACTCATTATTTTGTTCATAGTTCTTATCAGTTTATCAAGAAAAATCTACTAATTATGTAAATCATTGTTTTGGATAAAGAAATCTATATCCAAACACTTATTTCTTATCAATTTTCTACATTATGAGAAACCGAAGGGTTGGGGTATTACGTAATCTGACCACTAAATGCCCCATTCCTTATCAAGTAATATACAGAAAATTTGCACCATGCTGTGGAACTGTTTTGTTGCCCTGTAGGGTGCCCAACGGGAGATAAGATACCAGACATTCCAAAGGCTAGGCCTTTACTTTGCTTCATAGCCAATCTCTCTCTCTCTCTCTCTCTCTCTCTCTCTCTCTCTCTCTCTCTCTCTCTCTCTCTCTCTCTCTCTCTCTCTCTCTCTCTCTCTCTCTCTCTCTCTCTCTCTCTCTCTCCTCTCTCTCTCTCTCTCTCTCTCTCTCTCTCTCTCTCTCTCTCTCTCTCTCTCTCTCTCTCTCTCTCTCTCTCTCTCTCTCTCTCTCTCTCTCTCTCTCTCTCTCTCTCTCTCTCTCTCTCTCTCTCCTCTCTCTCCCTCTCCCTCTCCCTCTCCCTCTCCCTCTCCCTCCCTCCCTCCCTCCTCCCTCCCACTCCCTCCCTCCCTCCCTCTCCTCCCTCCCTCTCTCCTCTCTCTCTCTCTCTCTCTCTCTCTCTCTCTCTCTCATTATAAAAAGGATGAAATATTCTTCAACTCTTTCGTAATATGAAAATGAATTGAACGTAAAATTAAAATTGTCTCCTATTTGGTCTAAATCGTAAAGCGTACATTTAATGTCATTTCTGTCAATAGTCCCTTGTCAACCGAATCATTTTAAAAAGCGTAAATCGACAGCTAACTGATGTTACAATAGACGGTGGTATTTTCTTCTTAAACAATCATGGTCGTTAACAAGCAGAGAAAACATCGGTGCCAACGACTGACTCTGTAACAAATCTACATTTTAGTCGCAGTCATCGGACATCTTATCTAAATCTTTTTGCTCCAATTCAAAAATGTGTAGTTTTGTCTCATAAATTTTGATTGGATGCCATTTGAACAATAGCGATTATTAGAATTGATAAACTGCATTATTGCTGAACAAAAACCGTTGAGGCGGACAGGAATTCGAAAATAGAGTGGCGAACCTTCTTTTGTCAGAATACTTTCAATTTTAACTCTCATAAAATCTCCACTTTTCCACAATATTGCCTTCATCGAGCGTGCAATACACCATGTTGTCATATGTCTTTTTACGTATGTCTATATGTGTCCAAATAGTGATGTTACTATCCACTTATTGACCAGGGATTGAAAGCGTTTTGACAAAAGAGGTATTTGCTCAACATAGACAACATTTCTCCTAATGCTTTCAACTTTTAATGAACGATGAAGCAGCTTTGCAGTTTCCTGGGTAATCAAAATGTTGGATATCGGGAAATTTCTTTGTTTTTCAAATTGCATTATTGTATTATCATATTCGCGTACCATATATCGTAAATTGTTGGAAGTGATGTACTTACTCTGAGATACCACTTTTCTGTTTATTAACCATGAAATATATATATACTTTTGTTTTCATTTATCACTGTTATAAAATGCCGTTAGTTGACCATTTTTCATTTTTTGTACATTGTATTAGTACCGCGAGAGCAATTATGTTCCAAAAACTTTATTGGCGAAAAACAAACTTTCGCTGTAACGAGGACTATATAAGAAGAAGTGAAGACATATACCTTTGGGGTTTTACCAGGTCCAAACACTCGCTACTATGGAGTAATTTGAAAGCTATGCTGAATATATGTGCATAGCAATGATGAAGGAAGGATGATTATTGACAACTCATTTCTTAAACCACTAACTGAAGACTAATGCCTACATTAGTAGTTTGGCTAAACATTGCTTTTTAGATGTATATACAATTGGAACATCCAAAAACAAAATGGAATTCTTTTCACGTCAATTCAGATTATTCCATGCTCTGCTTCCATCGCAGTTTTTATTATGCAGAGCTTTCTTCATATCTCAAACTCCTGACAGTCTTATAAGGTGTGCGGTAAAAATGCCAGTGGTAAAAATGCCATAGGTAAAAAAGCAAGAGGTAAAAAAGCCAGAGGAAAAAATGCCATAGGCAACTAGGTAAAAATGTCAAAGGTAAAAAAGCCAGAGGTAAAAAAGCAAGAGGTAAAAAAGCCAGAGGTAAAAATGCCAAATATATATTAAATCACTTTTATAAATTATTTTGAAAGTTTACTTGTTTAATTATTGGTTAATATTGTTCCTGCTACAATTTTAATTTACTTTTGTTTCAAATATCGAATTATACCAATTATAATAAAAGATAATATACAAAGCAAGACTACCTAATTTTGTAATTGTTAAATTATTATAAAACAATGCTTTAAAAATATATAAAATCACTTTAAAAAATCAAACAAACCCAATACAACCTATTTATCATGGAATGAATGAAAAATCACAATCGGGGCATTTTTACATAGGTAATTATATGAAAAAAGTACGGCTTCAAAAAATTACCCTAACTATCCCTTAAGATTGTAAAATAGAAACAGAACTATTTACAGTACTTAGTCCTTCAAAAAACCATTTAGCCTGTAAAGAATGAAGAAAAAGATGGTTTAATACATCTTTGGCATTTTTACCTATGGCATTTTTACCACTGGCATTTTTATTGGCATTTTTAACCTCTGGCATTTTTACCTCTGGCTTTTTTACCTCTGGCTTTTTTGCCTCTGGCATTTTTACCACTGGCATTTTTACCTACATTCGTCTTATAAGCCTCATTGAGGCCTGAGCATAGAGCGGATTAGTTACTGCTACTAAACTATAGTCAAAATTATAACTTTTTTAAAAAAAGAACCTCGAACTTGTTGGAGTATTTCAATTGGATATTTAACTTCAGTAGCAACCCTCTTATGTATTATGTGTGGAACATCAGTTTGCAGTTCGCTTTTCGAAACAGATTCACTTATTGTATTCGATCCCAAAAAATCTGAATTGGCAGCTGAATGTGAATCTAGTTGACAGTTCGCAGTTCTCTATTCAAAGCCCATGCACTTATTGAACTTCATCCCATACACTTTGAATCGGCAACTGGTTGTGAACCTGGCTGACAGTTTGCAGTTGGCGATTCGTAAGGGGTTGAATAATGATCAACATAAAACAATATTTCGAATTGGCAGCTGAGTGTGAACGTGGTTCACAGTTTGCCGTTCGCTATTCGAAGCAGATTCACTCATTGAACTTCATCAAAAAATTTGAATCGGCAACTGGTTGTGAACCTGGCTGACATTTAGCAGTTTGCTATTCAAAGCCGATTCACTTATTCAACTTTATCAAAAAAAATTGAATCGGCAACTGGTTGTGAACCTGGCTGACAGTTTGCAGTTCGCAATTTGTAAGGGATTGAATAATGATCAACATAAAACAATATTTTGAATTGGCAGCTGAGTGTGAACCTGGTTGCCAGTTTGCAGTTCGCTATTCGAAGCAGATTCACTTATTGTATTCGATCCAATAAAATCTGAATTGGCAGCTGAATGTGAATCTAGTTGACAGTTCGCAGTTCGCTATTCAAAGCCGATTCACTTATGGAACTTCATCCGGTAAAATATGAATCGGCAACTGGTTGTGAAGCTGGCCGACAGTTTGCAGTTCGCGATTCGTAAGGGATTGAATAATGATCAACATAAAACACTATTTTGAATTGGCAGCTGAGTGTGAACCTGGTTGCCAGTTTGCAGTTCGCTATTCGAAGCAGATTCACTTATTGTATTCGATCCAATAAAATCTGAATTGGCAGCTGTATGTGAATCTAGTTGACAGTTCGCAGTTCGCTATTCAAAGCTGATTCACTTGTTGAACTTCATCCGGTAAAAGATGAATCGGCAACTGGTTGTGAAGCTGGCTGACAGTTTGCAGTTCGCGATTCGTAAGGGATTGAATAATGATCAACATAGAACAATATTTTGAATTGGCAGCTGAGTGTGAACCTGGTTGCCAGTTTGCAATTCGCTATTCAAAGTCTATTCACTTATGGAACTTCATCCGGTAAAATATGAATCGGCAACTGGTTGTGAAGCTGGCTGACAGTTTGCAGTTCGCGATTCGTAAGGGATTGAATAATGATTAACATAAAACACTATTTTGAATTGGCAGCTGAGTGTGAACCTGGTTGCCAGTTTGCAGTTCGCTATTCGAAGCATATTCACTTATTGTATTGGATCTAATAAAATCTGAATTGGCAGCTGAATGTGAATCTAGCTGACAGTTCGCAGTTCGCTATTCAAAGCCGATTCACTTATGGAACTTCATCCGGTAAAATATGAATCGGCAACTGGTTGTGAAGCTGGCTGACAGTTTGCAGTTCGCGATTCGTAAGGGATTGAATAATGATCAACATAGAACAATATTTTGAATTGGCAGCTGAGTGTGAACCTGGTTGCCAGTTTGCAGTTCGCTATTCAAGGCCTATTCACTTATGGAACTTCATCCGGTAAAATATGAATCGGCAACTGGTTGTGAAGCTGGCTGACAGTTTGCAGTTCGCGATTCGTAAGGGATTGAATAATGATCAACATAAAACACTATTTTGAATTGGCAGCTGAGTGTGAACCTGGTTGCCAGTTTGCAGTTCGCTATTCGAAGCAGATTACTTATTGTATTCGATCCAATAAAATCTGAATTGGCAGCTGAATGTGAATTTAGTTGACAGTTCGCAGTTCGCTATTCAAAGCCGATTCACTTATGGAACTTCATCCGGTAAAATATGAATCGGCAACTGGTTGTGAAGCTGGCTGACAGTTTGCAGTACGCGATTCGCAAGGGATTGAATAATGATCAACATAAAACAATATTTTGAATTGGCAGCTGAGTGTGAACCTGGTTGCCAGTTTGCAGTTCGCTATTCGAAGCAGATTCACTTATTGTATTGGATCCAATAAAATCTGAATTGGAAGCTGAATATGAATCTAGTTGACAGTTCGCAGTTCGCTATTCAAAGCCGATTCACTTATGGAATTTCATCCGGTAAAATATGAATCGGCAACTGGTTGTGAAGCTGGCTGACAGTTTGCAGTTCGCGATTCGTAAGGGATTGAATAATGATCAACATAAAACACTATTTTGAATTGGCAGCTGAGTGTGAACCTGGTTGCCAGTTTGCAGTTCGCTATTCGAAGCAGATTCACTTATTGTATTGGATCCAATAAAATCTGAATTGGAAGCTGAATATGAATCTAGTTGACAGTTCGCAGTTCGCTATTCAAAGCCGATTCACTTATGGAACTTCATCCGGTAAAATATGAATCGGCAACTGTTTGTGAAGCTGGCTGACAGTTTGCAGTTCGCGATTCGCAAGGGATTGAATAATGATCAACATAAAACAATATTTTGAATTGGCAGCTGAGTGTGAACCTGGTTGCCAGTTTGCAGTTCGCTATTCGAAGCAAATTCACTTATTGTATTGGATCCAATAAAATCTGAATTGGAAGCTGAATATGAATCTAGTTGACAGTTCGCAATTCGCTATTCAAAGCCGATTCACTTATGGAACTTCATCCGGTAAAATATGGATGGGCAACTGGTTGTGAAGCTGGCTGACAGTTTGCAGTTCGCGATTCGTAAGGGATTGAATAATGATCAACATAGAACACTATTTTTAATTGGCAGCTGAGTGTGAACCTGGTTGCCAGTTTGCAGTTCGCTATTTGAAGCAGATTCACTTATTGTATTCGATCCAATAAAATCTGAATTGGCAACTGAATGTGAATCTAGTTGACAGTTCGCAGTTCGCTATTCAAAGCCGATTCACTTGTTGAACTTCATCCGGTAAAATATGAGTGGGCAACTGGTTGTGAAGCTGGCTGACAGTTTGCAGTTCTCGATTCGTAAGGGTTTGAATAATTATCAACATAGAACAATATTTTGAATTGGCAGCTGAGTGTGAACCTGGTTGCCAGTTTGCAGTTCGCTATTCAAAGCCTATTCCCTTATGGAACTTCATCCGGTAAAATATGAATCGGCAACTGGTTGTGAAGCTGGCTGACAGTTTGCAGTTCGCGATTCGTAAGGGATTGAATAATGATCAACATAAAACTCTATTTTGAATTGGCAGCTGAGTGTGAACCTGGTTGCCAGTTTGCAGTTCGCTATTCGAAGCAGATTCACTTATTGTATTGGCACCAATAAAATCTGAATTGGCAGCTGAATGTGAATCTATCTGACAGTTCACAGTTCGCTATTCAAAGCCGATTCACTTATGGAACTTCATCTGGTAAAATATGAATCGGCAACTGGTTGTGAAGCTGGCTGACAGTTTGCAGTTCGCGATTCGTAAGGGATTGAATAAATATCAACATAAAACACTATTTTGAATTGGCAGCTGAGTGTGAACCTGGTTAACAGTTCGCAGTTCGCTTTTCGAAGCCGATTCACTTATGGACTTCATTCGGTAAAATTTGAATCGGCAACTGGTTGTGAAGCTGGTTGACAGTTCGCAGTTCGCTATTCGCCGTATACTGTATGTAGAATACATTGGAGATAGCTGACAGTTTGCAGTTCGCGATTCGTAAGGGATTGAATAATGATCAACATAAAAGACTATTTTGAATTGGCAGCTGAGTGTGAACCTGGTTGCCAGTTTGCAGTTCGCTATTCGAAGCAGATTCACTTATTGTATTCGATCCAATAATATCTGAATTGGCAGCTGAATGTGAATCTAGTTGACAGTTTGCAGTTTGTTATTCAAAGCCGATTCACTTATGGAACTTCATCCGGTAAAATATGAATCGGCAACTGGTTGTGAAGCTGGCTGACAGTTTGCAGTTCGCGATTCGTAAGGGATTGAATAATGATCAACATAGAACAATATTTTGAATTTGCAGCTGAGTGTGAACCTGGTTGCCAGTTTGCAGTTCGCTATTCAAAGCCTATTCACTTATGGAACTTCATCCGGTAAAATGTGAATCGGCAACTGGTTGTGAAGCTGGCTGACAGTTTGCAGTTCGCGATTCGTAAGGGATTGAATAATGATCAACATAAAACAATATTTTGAATTGGCAGCCGAGTGTGAACCTGGTTGCCAGTTTGCAGTTCGCTATTCGAAGCAGATTCACTTATTGTACTCGATCCAATAAAATCTGAATTGGAAGCTGAATATGAATCTAGTTGACAGTTCGCAGTTCGCTATGCAAAGCCGATTCACTTATGGAACTTCATCCGGTAAAATATGAATCGGCAACTGGTTGTGAAGCTGGCTGACAGTTTGCAGTTCGCGATTCGTAAGGGATTGAATGATGATCAACATAAAACAATATTTTGAATTGGCAGCTGAGTGTGAACCTGGTTGCCAGTTTGCAGTTCGCTATTCAAAGCCTATTCACTTATGGAATTTCATCCGGTAAAATATGAATCGGCAACTGGTTGTGAAGCTGGCTGACAGTTTGCAGTTCGCGATTCGTAAGGGATTGAACAATGATCAACATAAAACAATATTTTGAATTGGCAGCTGAGTGTGAACCTGGTTGCCAGTTTGCAGTTCGCTTTTCGAAGCAGATTCACTTATTGTATTCGATCCAATAATATCTGAATTGGCAGCTGAATGTGAATCTAGTTGACAGTTTGCAGTTCGCTATTCAAAGCCGATTCACTTGTTGAACTTCATCCGGTATAATATGA
This sequence comes from Cerastoderma edule, assembly GCA_947846245.1. Taxonomy (NCBI): domain Eukaryota; kingdom Metazoa; phylum Mollusca; class Bivalvia; order Cardiida; family Cardiidae; genus Cerastoderma; species Cerastoderma edule. The sequence goes on along the minus strand of OX401405.1, from coordinate 36,021,965 downwards.
ATCGGCAACTGGTTGTGAAGCTGGCTGACAGTTTGCAGTTCGCGATTCGTAAGGGATTGAATAATGATCAACATAAAACACTATTTTGAATTGGCAGCTGAGTGTGAACCTGGTTGACAGTTTGCAGTTCGCTTTTCGAAGCAGATTCACTTATGGGCCTCATTCGGTAAAATTTGAATCGGCAACTGGTTGTGAAGCTGGCTGACAGTTCGCAGTTCGCTATTCGCCGTATACTGTATGTAGAATACATTGGAGATAGCTGACAGTTTGCAGTTCGCAATTCGAATAGGTTTCTACGTGTGAAGGCAGACGCCAGTTCGTCTTTCGTCAATTCAAATTATATGTACACATATATTTCATAAATTGTTATTTTAAAAACAATTGAATTGGCAGCTAGTGTGTGAAGTTAGAGCGCAGTTCGCGGTTCGCAATTGAATCGCGAACTGCGAACTGCGAACTGACTCCTAACTTCACGGACATCGGTTTGAAACGTAATTTCATTTTGGTTTCTTTGCAATACCCTATATGGGGATGGTTTAAAACAACGATTCGATTATAGATTTAAAGATGACCATTTTGTAAACGATAGGTTAAATCAAAACCTACAATAGAACATTCTTTCTTTTAATAAGGAATATCCCTTTACCTTTTTATTTTAGACGAACCAGCTGTAAAAAAGAATGTCGTGTGTAACTTTTGTTAATAACAAATGCACGTATTATGTATTTATTTACGCCATATTACTTAGTTGTCCCGCACCCAACCGGAAATTTTCGCCTCGCCTAACGGGGATCAAACCTTGGTCCGTCGGTACAAGAGGCCGACACTCTACCACTGCACTTATGTCTGCCGACATTCTACTGTTTTAGACGATGCTGTGGGGGATATAGTCCGTAACCTACCATGTACCTAACTGGGGTCGGACAAAATGTTGACACGGTGTTTAATCCTATATAGAAACACATGGTGACGTGGGAGATATAGTCCATAATCTACTCTGGACCGAACTGGATGTGGACCAAATGCTGACATGGTCTTAAATGATGAAGTGGCAGGGCGTTGGCCTCTTGTACCGAGGGTACCGAGTTCGTATCCCCGTTAGGCGAGGTGAGAATTGCCGGAACTAACCCACGAATCGGATCGAGTACTGATGTAGTATCCAGGAAGCATCGAGAAAGAATTAAATAAACGTCAAACTCCTGTCATAATTGATGTAAAATAAATAAGTTTAAAACCCTTTATGGAAACACATGTTCGAAACATAATCTTGTGATAGGGCAGAAAACATTGTGAGAAAAGGAGAACTTGCTCGTCACAAGCAATTCCTCCTTTTCCCGCAATGTTCTCTATCTAGAGTCGTCTATAACAAACTGGTCAAATGTCGTTACTGTTTGGTTATGGGATAACCCTATATAGAAACACACGACCGAAACAATCTCCATATTCAATTGTTTTAGACGATAACGTGGAAGATATAGTCCGCAATCTACTCTTGACCGTACCGGGTTGGACGAAATGTTGACCCTATATAGAAACACATGATCGAAACAATCCTAAAATTCATCGTTTTAGATGATAATTTGGGAGATATAATACGTTTCTTACTTTGGACCGAACTGGGTGTGGACAAAATGTTGACATGGCCTTAAACCCTACAGAGAAACACATGGTCCAAACAATCCTTAGGCCTATATATTTGTTTGTTTCTTAGTATGTAACATTTGTTTGAACATTTGTATATTACATTGTATGGGGAGGGCCGTCCTCTGAGTTGGAATAACATGTGGCCCAGCCCTAATTCCATGTCTAACAAGGGAACATAGTAATGTTCAAATTAATCCTAATATTCCATTGATTTAGATGATAACGTTGAAGATATAGTCCGTAATCTACTCTGGACGGAACTCGATGTGGACGACGAGGGGAAAGTCTCCGTCAATGAGCTAGGTCGCTGTCTCAGACAACATGGCGTCGACGTGTCAAACTTCGCTATTCTCCGGATACTCTCGGACGGAACTGCACGTTAGTACGATTTGGTTGAATGGGTTGTGTTTTTACGGCGTGTGTTATATGTTTTCAGTTAAAATGTGGCGGTCAAACCCCTTAAACCCATGATAATTCCTCGCTCGCCCATTGACTACTTTCCTTAAAACTATTTCCCAGCTGTCGCATGCTCTTCCAAAATGAACATAATTTATAAGTGTTTTATTTGATATAAAGTTGATAATTGTTCATCGATTGTGAAACAATGCCTTACATCTTATGTTAATAACTCTTGATTCTACTTCCTGGATACCTAACCTAACCAGTACTCGCGCCGAAAGTGTATTAATAATAGGTCGCTAGATTTAAAGATGCCTACAATTCAACAGTTCTCAATAAAAACAGACCGAGTTAAAAATGGCATACCTCCATACGATAAATGTATTTGCTCTGGAACCAGAAATGCATTACTTATGGCTCCACTAATACAGATGACCAAAACAATTAAGGATGAAATTGTCTCCTTTAAAAAAAAAGGTCGCAAAGTGTACCCCGCCTCTCGCCAGAGTCGAAGCCACGACCATCGTGTCCATATTCCGGCTCTCTACCCATCGATCACAGTACGTTATGAATAATGGTATGTCCCCAGCCAGCGTGGTTGCAAATATGCAAAGTTCCCACCATGTGTGTATAAGAGTACGAAGATAGCCGATCATAGATACAACCTAGACTTATTATTGTGAGATATGTATGCATTTGGCTTTTTGCGCGTAATGATGTCCAAGCCAAATAGAACGCGATATTTAGATAATATCGCTACTAGTGATGGCAACATCCACAAGCAGAAGTAATGGTTACTTGAAACAGCTTGCCGAAAATTTCAAACTAGACCCTTTTCTAGTTAAAGTACAGTCTAACTTGTGTTAAGCAACCACCCTTTTAAGCAGCCAACCTGCCTTAAACAGCCACTACAGAAAGTTCCATTGTTAGATTTATAGTGTACATAAATTTTTGTTCAGCAGCCAACCTGTCTTGAACAGCCAATTTACTCTGTCCCATAGGCTGGCCTCTTCACACAAGTTTGACTTTAATGGTCTTTCATTTTGATAAAATGATCGTTTAAAGTTATAACGCCTTCTACGCCTAGAATACCAGGACATATCTTTAAACCTACATGAGATCGGATTTCTAATTACAGGCCGCTAGCAAGATCAGATATTAATTATAGTTTTATCAAAGCACCGAAAGACGATAGTGCTCGTTTCACAAGCTTTTAAATGGAAAAAAGCAGGTTTGCAGCATCTCTAAGACAAAAAATAAAATGAAAAGGGCAATTTATCTATTGCCAACGATTCTTTAAATCAACATTTTAACATTTCATACAGAACACACTCTGTGAAATAGCCGCTTAAATGCTATACAGAGAGCCAATTGATTCATATGATATATATCCAAAACAAACTACACTACCTTGCACTGGTTAACTTAATAAAACAAAGTTATTTGATAACCGCCCAAGCATTTTACTATCTTTCGATAGATACTGTATTTTCTATCTTTCAAACCAGCGAGGACTTCTATGGACCACGAACAGTTCGTCGACACTAAAGATAAACTGATTGTAGAGCTAAACAGCACGGTAAGTAACCTGTTAACTGCCTTCATGCTGAGTGAGTTTTTCGGAGGTTAAACATAGATTTAAATATCTTTCAAATATATCTTATTGTTTTCTTTATCCGATCGAGTGAAACTTTCTTTTTTATTCTTACTGTAACATACGTGCACTCAATTTTATCTTAATATGCCATAGTAATAGGAGACAGAAACCTGGTGTATAAGACAACTGGATGCCTAAATCGGACATCAATCAATCCCAAAGATCCAGTAGGAGCTTTCTGAATGCATGGCGTCTTGTATTAGGATAGCCTCAGAATTATCAACTGTTCACAAACCTTTTTGAGTGGTCGTTTTAAACACTATTAACTGTAAAGCCGTGTCTTGCGTTTGCTTTGGTGCTGTAAGTCAAATGGACAAAAAATGCCATGCTATTTTGCATAACTTTATTAGTACGAATATACAGCGCATTTTCCCATCCATCCTCCTTTATCTTTGCGCCCTTGTATTTTTTCACCAGGGTACTATTTTACTAAACAACTTATGGAAAATATTTGCGTAAGTCATAATTGATGAACATGGATAGTATCTTCAATGAAAGTACAATATTGCAATGTGACACGTCATTGGAAACGTCTCGGAGAGACGATTCCAATGATGTGTTACTTTGCAATATTGCTTTGCCAAATATTGAAATAAGAGGAGTTGTTGTTTTAGACTTACGCAAATCTTAAGCGTAAACTGTTTAGTAAAACGGTACCCAGGACCTTATTTTCTAAGGCGTATACTGCTTTCCTAGTAAAGAACATCTGTTCATATCACTAAATGAAGGTATAAATACGTTAGATTTGATTTATTCCAACTAAAAAACATAATTAACATTTATCTGATGTACATGCACCTATAAATAAAGTTTATGTGGAATGATCCTCCAAAGTATTTTTCTCCGTTTGGATAGAATAAACATTAACGAAATTAATTTTCTTTTTTGCAGGAACCTTTGACACCAGACGACAAGAAAAAGAAGCAAAGAGGTTTGGCCTTTAATGTATTTATCAAGCCATTCTACACAATTTCTAACAGTAACCATATACACAGAATGACCTGTATGTTAAAGTTGTTAAAAACAAAATATACTATATCGGTTATTGGCATGATCGAAACCGGGTAACGAGCTCTTATCCTTCTGCAAAACGGGGTAGGCGTTTTAACGTCGGTTGTGTCGACGGACCCAAATTGAAAGCAGCAGCAGACGACAAAAGAAATTCTTTAAAAACGAAATTTCTAAAATTTAATGTACATGTACTAGATAGATTTTAATCAGGCAGAGGATTATGTCAAACAACCCCATCATCTGCTAAAGGTGCAAAGAAATTTCATAATCAACAAAAAATTCATTGTGTCAAAGGGAACATTATCTAGCATTGATTAATGTCTACTTTCGTCATAAGTAGTCTTTACTATGTAGTCCGCTATAGGTTTAACCCTTTACCAAATGCCTAATTTTCGACTGTCCCAAATTGAAAGGGTGTGCAGACTACATTTCCAAATGTGATTAAATTGGAAAATAATCTTCTGATAGGGTAGAAAACATCGTGGGAAAAGCAGAAATTTCTAGTAACGAGCAATTTCTCCTTTTCCCACAATGTTTTCCAGTGTCGTCTGTAACAAAGTGGTAAAATGTCGTCATTAATTGGTAATAGATTAAACAGCGGAAACGTCATAAAATGAGATACATCTTTTGTTACATCGCTAGCTACCTACCTGGACTTATGGCGGGAACATTCGCGATCTAAAGACGAGAGCGGAGAAATTCCTCTGTCCAATCTACCTGACGTCATATTCTCGGAGTGTAACCCAACAAAGGAGCTGTTAAACGCACTGATGACTATCAAGAGTGACGGTTAGTGGTGCTACCTTGTTGATTCGTTCATTTTCATAAAGTACATGTATACTTTATAACTATCCTATGGACAAAAACATATCTATTTTTGTGTTCATAGTTGCTAAATCAGTTCTAACGTTTTCGTTCTGGCTAGACAATTCAGATTTCATGCTTCTGAGGAAATTAAACATTTGTTCTGTTGAAGACAAATCTAAATCATTGTGGATTTGAGAGCTGTCTGCTTCTGTGTGAGCATTTTTACTGACCCTAGGAGAGGGATGGTCATTTCTTTCCTGTGTTGCGAATGACAGTGCCGTTTGCTTGGTGCTTCTATGCTGCGGTTTTGTTGAGCCGTGGTTACTTTCAATGTCACCGCATGTCATCTAAGAACATGTTCTGCAGTTTTAAAAGAAAATAATCCTTTCATAGAAATTTCTAAATTTTTGATATGTTATTTAGAATTATATTGTGATTTCAAAAAAGAAAAGAAAAATTGCAGGTCGACGAGTTAGTTTTTCGTAAAATGACAGTTTCCATGGTAATCGTTTGGGGCAAAAATGTCAAAATGACCATACCATCTTCAAAGGTAATAAAATAATTGCTGGAAGTATTATTAACAGAAAAAACATGATTTTTTCGTTCCAATTTATAACAATCTGAACAATTTATTTTATCCAAATCAGTTTTTGAAGTTTTTGTATTCATCAAAAAACAATGAAAATTGATATGTATATTACAAATAAGATATTTAAAAATTCCTTCCATAGAATTTTCTTATTTTTCAGTATGTGAAGTAAAATTCAATCTTAAAATACAAAATGCAAAAAAAAGTATATGTCGACGAGTTACTTTTTCTGTAAAATGACAGTTTCGTTGGTAACCGTATTTGAAAAACATTTATAAAAACGATTAAAATAACTTTAAACTTGAAAAGAAGAAGGTGGGGAACTTAATACGCATGAGGAATATATAATAATAAATACCTTCTAAAGTTGTATGAATAATATGATTATTTTATGTTCTCACGATTAAATGTTGCTAAAGATAAATTTAAAACAGAATCCATGTTGCACATTTTAAATTTACCATATTTTTAACTCACAAGCGACACTCGCATATTTCTTTTAAAAGTAAACACTGTGACAAAACGAGTAAGTTAAACCTTTTATCAACGAAACCTACATATTATCCAAGGAAATCTTTTTCTTTTTTCTTCTTCAAATTCTAAGGCTACCACCCGTTATTAGTTTTGATTAAAGACAGCAAGACTGTGAAGACAATTTTGCATGTATATGTGCAAAAACTGGTAGCAACCTTTGATTCTGGCATGATGAACAGATCTTTTCAGCGGCTGGTCTTATCATATTCACAGAAAAAACCGAGGACAAGTATAAAGCAATCATTGTGGAATTCTCTGTTGATTTTGGTTGAAACTATTTTGAGAGATAAAGAAATTGTTTTCACGATAACATACCGCTTATGAGTAACTTAAACTTAAAACACATAACATCATGAAAAAATAATGTTAAAAGGGGGTGGGGGAGAAAAAAAGCACTTCCTGAGGGATTCGAACCCACTGCATACAAGAGTGTTTGCACTGAGTCTAATTTGAAAAGGCCACTCTATCCACTACGCTATTGTGGGTCTGATTATAACAAGGTGTGAAAGTAGATTTTATAATCTAAAAATCAATTTATTAAAGGGAGGTTAAATGTGTTGTATAAGTTTAAACAAAAGAAAAACAGGTGTATAAATGAACGAAGCGTCACAAACTTCTCTATTATCGTAGAAAAGTATATCAGGAGTGTGAGAAATAAGTTTCGCTCAAAAATAGTTCAAAATGCAATTTTATTCCTGAAATGATTAACATTAAGCATTGTTAAGTATTTAAACATTAAAGAGTGACATTCAAGGCATTTCGATCATTCTGTCCACCAAACAATAGACACATCGCTTTCGAGAGAGAGAGAGAGAGAGAGAGAGAGAGAGAGAGAGAGAGAGAGAGAGAGAGAGAGAGAGAGAGAGAGAGAGAGAGAGAGAAAAGAGAGAGAGAGAGAGAGAGAGAGAGAGAGAGAGAGAGAGAGAGAGAGAGAGAGAGAGAGAGAGAGAGAGAGAGAGAGAGAGAGAGAGAAAGAGAGAGAGAAGAGAGAGATGGAGAGAGAGGGACAGAGAGAAGAGAGAGAGAGAAGAGAGAGAGAGAAGAGAGAGAGAGAGAAAGAGAGAGAGAGAGAGAGAGAGAGAGAGAGAGAGAGAGAGAGAGAGAGAGAATCGTCATACAATTGAAGTGCTTAACTATAAACATAGAAAGATGAATACAATGGAGAAGAAATAAAGGAACCATTACGAAATGAACCGCATATCAAGTAATTTGTGCATTGACATGTTTACTGTAATGAGAACACATTGTAACATTGCTAAGAGAGAGGAATAGAAATAGAGAGCCTCTTGGCAAGACACTTCTGTGCCATAAGCTAGAGTACCAATTGCGAACGACCTAAGAAAAACGATTGAAAGGTCGTCGAACTATACAAAGAACGGAATAAATTAAGCATGTGTCGATTGCTAAATAAACAGTACAAAATGCAAGAACCATTCATCAAAATGTATTAACATAATTTATAATAATGATAAAACAAGGTAGTACGTGTCGTTAAAATACCCTCTCTCTTTCTTTATACAAACCGTTTAAAACAGGAAGTGAAAGTCTAAATTTCGAGGAGTTTTGCGAGATGCTGGACAACCTCCCGACGTCCGGCATGATAAGTGAGGACATGCTGATGAAGGCTTTCCAGACGGAAGACGCTGACGCAAGCGGATACCTGTCCAGGACACAGCTCTACTCCCTCCTTATAGAAAGTGGAAGTGAGCCCCTGAAGAAAGAGGAAGTGGACGAGATGATGGAGGATTGTGGGTCGGGTGACAAATTCAAATATACAGGTATGATAGTTTGTGAAACGGGTAACAAATCGGTCTTATCTAATCAATAGTCAAACTGCATACTCTGCTATATCGCTTATTAATGGCTTTCATTTTATGGCAAACTGAAATCGAGACTGTCTCCATTTAAAAAAAAACATGTTCATGTTTTGGTTCAAATCTGCTTTTTTATCGAAATATTTACTAACTTTCCCTCTTGATTGACTTCGCCACCTGGCGCCGCTGGCACTAATGTATACCTGACCCTACGTAGTGTGTATGGGCAGGTTATTCAGACTAAAATGACACGCTGCTCGCGGTAATTGAACCCATGTGTCTCGAAGTCAACGCTCCTCTAAAGGATAATCCATCTTCCTCGTGGCTATGCTGATGTAGTTACCTCCCTTTGATCAGCAGTTCTTTGTGCCAAGTGGTCTTTATCAAGCAAATATCACACGCAATTAGCGAAAAAAGAAAAAAAGAAAAGAAACGCATGTGAGTTAGCAACACTGACTCATTTAAAGAACATTCGTAATACTGGTAATCTCTACTAATGGAAATAAAAAAAAGTCGATGGAAGATATTGTTCTATTAGAACGATGGATGTTTTCTATACTTGTGCAAGGACCTCTGTGAAGGAACATCGATATGCAATTCTAACGTCGTTCATAACAAATCAAATTATTGCGCTAGTAGTGAAGAGGTAGAGCGTCGGACCCTTGGTTCGAGGGACCCGGGTCAGATACCCATTAGGCGAGGTGAACACTGCCGGACCTAGCCAAAAAATCGGCAAGAGGACTGGTTTGGTATCCGGGAAGCAGTCATCGAGAGTAAATCTAATAAGTTTCAAGCTTCCTTCCCAATTAAATCGATGTAAATCAAATAACTTTATAAGAAACAAAAGATCGCTTTTTAAACCTTTTACACATATATCATAACATATTTGTTTGAGAAACATTTCCTAGCCTAGAACTGGTAGATCATCCAGGAAACATGTACTATAATGCTAAAGAGTGAGTGCTGTACATTGATAAGTAGAAAATAAAAGAAAAAAATGAAACAATAGCAGATGTCTAAGCTAGCATGAGAAAACACTTTCATAATTTATATAAAAAAAGGTAGAAGCCATTTAAAAAATAGGATAAATTGCTGATGAGGAAAATTTGCCCTATTGTCGCACTGGTTTCCAAACACTTCTGCGACAGATGTATCAAAATGTTGTTCTAAGGAGCAAGTACTTAACCCATTACCAAACGCCAAGTTTTTGACTGTCCCAAATTGAAAAAATTTGCAGACGACATTTCAAAATGTGATGAATTGGAAAATAACCATCTGATAGGATAAAAAAACATCGTGGGAAAAGGAGAAATTGCTCGTTAAAAAGAGCAATTTCTCCTTTTTCCACAAGATTTTCTTGAGTCATCTGCAACATACTGGTCAAATGTCGTTAGTGTTTAGTAATGGGTTAGAATGAAATGAACGGGGTAGTTCGGTTTAGCTGAGTTGGTAAAATACCTTTCAAAACTTTTCGTTTCAGACTGGGTCCAGAGGGTTATTACCATCAAGACACAGTCCGAAAATTGACTCCATCCCGTACACTGTCTGTTAGACTGCGAGCCTGGAAACCGTTATATATATTGTTTGATTGTTTGTTTCTCTTAATAACATATGTATTATTTGTCATGTATCACATATATGTCTTGTATCTGCATTTGTTCGTTTTTAATTAAAATATGATTTCATTTTGATTTCAAAGAGAGTGGTGTTAAATCTCTTTGAGAATTTTATCTGCAATAAAGTGCAGAGGGCATATGTTGAGAATAGATGGTTGGTGTCGTGAATCGAAATTGTTATCGGGCATGGCTGGGAATAGTATCCGGTGAGCCCGATAACATTTCCTTTTCAAAGACACTAACTATCTAAGAAAAATCATCCTGCTACCTATATGGATTCAAATCAACAAACAAAAAGTGAAAATAAAACGCGAACAAGTGCAACTATACAGAAAATCAATAATTACTACCATCACGTAATCATGTGACGCATATCAAAAATGTTATACGGCACCCTGTTTTCAGTCTGTTAATTGCTCTGGTGACAGGATAAACATAAAACCACTGGTAGAGAACACTCATGTTTGTAACGATGTTGGGAGGTTTCTCTAAAAAAGAGAAAGCTTTCATTTGGCAGACTATTTATTTGTCAATCTATTTGAAGGTTTCCCAAATTGTAAATATAATTATAACAGATCATGCATATACTGTACATTAAAGGCACATGAAAGGATATGAGTGCAAAACATGTATGGAGCTTTTTTTTATCATATTCATAAAAGTCATGAAAATCAATTTACGAATGCATTTCGACCATATTATGTAAACTCCTTTAACAAAAGTTATTTTGTGCTTGAAATGTAATGGTCTCCAATTCAATAATGTTTGTTTACATATTCAAGATAACACATTCTGATTGGTCGATTAAAAAAATGTGTATCACGTGACTGGATCAGAGGTGAAGAATCAGGCAATCTGAATTATTAAACTGGCTAACACCATCTGTGTCATTTCTCGTTGGCTTTCACAATTAAGTTGTGATGATTGTTTTTCCTTTTTTTTTTAACTATTTGAATCTGACGAAAAGTTTGCCAAATAATACAATTTAATATGACACTAGTCTTCTTTCATGAGCCTTTACGGGAGAGCAATGATATAGCACAACAATATCGACTTACATATACGTAGGTACTTATACAGAGTTATTCATTAATTAAAAGTCAGTCAGTTTCGAGGAATCTTCTTTGGTGGGGCTGTTCGAACGTATTATTCAACAAAGGTGTATTGATATCACTTGGGAGAATCTGTACTCAATGACCCTTTGTTCGTGTATCGTCGTTTTACTAATTTCATTAAAGATTATCATATCAACACATCTGTGTTTCATATTTTCTCATTCGTTTCTATTTGGCAATTCCCGGCTTGTGCCGAGATTATTTACAAAAATGGCCGAGATGTTCCGAATGCTAATGGTTTATTTTTTTACAAATTTATCGTTTCTTGTGAGTTTGTTGGAGGGCTTCACAGAGGATTAGTAAAAAAAAACGTAGGTCAGAATGTATTTCAATCGATCTTTATATCGCGTTTTTTAATAATGAAAACGAAAGGTCATTCGGTCTCTTTCTTCATTAATTGAACGATACGTATCTGTTGTGCCGAGCTCAAATAGTTAGTAGAGTATCCAAAGGTCACGAACTATTAGAATATCCTTATTGTTAACATTGGAAAGAAAGGAGTGTCTTTGTTAGTCTATTGTGCCCACGTGCATATACACTGTATATGAGATTTATGCGCATGAATAGGTTTGCTTATCGCAGCGATATGACTGAAATACTGTTGAAACGGCGTAAAAGCAAACTCACGCCATATGGTGGACGGGTCCAAATATTTGACTATTTCAGGTACAAAATACATCATTTGATGTTCAATCCCGTCTGGAAATAATTCGTTTAGGAGATTCTAGGGCGAATTTACTATTCATTTGATGTTATTTACCCTTACAGTACTGTAACCGAATTCATGCTAATGCAAACAGGTTAGATCCAGGCCAGCCGCCAAGTAATCTTGCGGCTTGCCTGAGATCTAACCTATTTGCTACTCTGAGTATATTTCCTCATCAAAATTAGCATTTATCTTATGTTTTGGAAAGCAGACGGCACAAAAAAATTATTTCTAGAAAAAATCCCAGCATTGTGAGGGTTTACCGATTTTATAATGGTCCTTACTTTAACATAAACGAAAAGTGAATAGTATTATCTGTTTGCTTTGCCGTATTCTCATGCAGAAACATGAGCTAAAATTTGGACATAAAAGGAAAGCTGAATTAGGCTATCAGTATGACTGAATTCTCGTCTTGCCGCTCCCAGTCTGACTTTATTTCACCGAGAGATAAGGCTTTGCCTTGACATGTTGTCCCAAAAGTTATATAAGGCAAGTACAATACGCGGGAAAATGCACATTGGAGACACCTGCACGAAATTTTTATGGTGACCAGCATGTGAGAGACGGAGACATTTCAAGACGAGGCCCTATTCTAATGCATTGGTGTTCACATTCCGAACCCCTTACAGTGGTTACTTACGTTTCTGTACGCATGGGGCCCGTTTTACTAAACAACTTACGGAAAATGTTTGCGCAAGTCATAATTGATAAACATGGATAGTATCTTCAATAAAAGTACAATGTTGCAATGTGGCAATTCATTGGAAGCGTCTCGGAGAGACGATTCCAATGATGTGTCACTTTGCAATATTGCTTCGTCCAATATTAAAATAAGAGGAATTGTTGTTTTAGACTTACGGAAATCTTAAGCGTAAACTGTTTAGTAAAACGGTACCCTGGATCTGAAAAACATCTTCTTTTCTAAAACAAAGCAACGATTACAATATTGTTACTGCCAGCCACAAAACGATATACGTAGAAAATTCGTCTATATCTAGTTTTTATTGTAATTTTAAATCTTTACTTAACACAGCGAGATATATTAAACTTGATCTCTCGGGATTTTTTTTTATAAACGAGCTTTAGCAAGGTATAGATGCTCGAACCACAAATCAAACATTTGAAGTAGAACGACATTTTAGCACTCGGTAAGAAGATAGAGCATGTCTATACTGCCTTCTCAAAAAAGATATAACAGTGATCGAGGATGAATTTCATGCATTCTTTGTTTCTGAAATAATATAATGAAATCAATAGAATATATCTCTATTCAGCTTATCCTACCAGGCAAAATCTATACACCATTCTACAAAATGATAACCGATTTATTATACGATAGCTTTCAATTTATGTTACTCATCTTTTAGAAGCAGTATGATATGCACATCAAACTTACCTTTACATTATTATTGATTTAGTATAATTGTATTTTTGGCCGGTGGCCTATTCACTTAAAATAAACTTCTGTATTTGTACACTAATCAATGATAAAGTCAAGCTTTGCATTGGCCAATGAATAAGATCTTGGTTCACATTGGTTGTACACGTTCTAAGACATAAATCTGACGACGTGACGTAGAGGTCGCTAGCGGTCTCGAAAAGGACACGCCTCCGGAACACGCCTCCGTTGACCGATAAGATAACTGCTTTAACCCTTTACCAAACACCAGATTTTCCACTGTCCAAAATCGAAAGAGTTTGCAGATAACATTTCAAAATGTGATGAAATTGAAAAAAAAAAAAGAATCTTATGATGAGGCAGAAAACATTGTGGGAAAAGGAGAAATTGCTCATTAAGAGCAATTTTTCCTTTTTCAACAATGTTTTCCAGAGTCGTCTGCAACAAACTGGTCAAATGTCGCTATTGTTTTTGAATTTTGAATTTCTGATTTTGAAACTTGTATATAGGCGTTATGTTTTCGAGGATACAAATAGTATTGTACCAATGCGGGTGACCATAACTGACGTTTTTCTTTGGTCCAAGTTTTGGCCCGGCGCAGGGATTTGAGCAATAACCTTTCTTAAGAGACCGTAATAATATCTCTGCGTCAACGCAATCAACAGGCGACTTCTGAGATAACTTTATTTTCATATACATGTTCATTGAACCGGATTTCTAAACGTCCACTTGATATTTCATTAATACCTTGGAATGCAAAATATATACTTTTGACATTTATATATACTATGATTACCTTTATTTAAAACATACCCAAAAAGCGTCATTTGATTTAAATAACTATTTCAAACATTAATTAGAGGGATAACATTACTGCCCTACAAACAAAAATCAAAAGTCGTTAGGTGGACGTTTAGAAATTTGGCTAAGTGTATCTCTTTTAATACAACAAAAGGTCCCTGTTTGCCATGCCCGCAATGCACAAGTAATTTCTTTTTGTATCTGTAATTCTGCAATAGTATTGTCTTCTTATCATTTGCCTATACCAATTGTCGTCCGCTTGGTCTATCAATTTCAGGCGCCAGCAACGGTTGTGTTGCAAGGAGGGAATGCATGTAGTGAGTGATGACAAAAAACAACGATAAGAAAGCTGCGTTTAATATGATTCTAACATGAACGTGTAAAAGACCGAGTCACAGAGTGCTGTATAGCCGAATTGAATCCACAAATCCGTTTTCTGCAAAAAAGAGATGATAACAATGAACAAAATAGTAATACGTTGATAAGCTAAATGGACTCTTAAAACGATGTCATTAATCGTTCATGCATATTGCGGAGGTTAACTCATATAAATGTCTCCATGCACCCGTCCTCACAAAACAATCAATCATGAAGCACCTATCGATTAAGTTAATTCATAAATCTGGTACCTTTTCTTTTACTCTCTATTGCTGCTCTTTTTCTCTTAATCTGAATATATATCAAATCAGGATAGATACACCCCTTGCCATAAAGATAGCTTTACGAAAGCCGTCCTATTCGTGAAAATATAAAAATGCTATGAATAAACATGAGCCCTTCGTTGATAGTTATATAATTCAGTGTCAAACTGCCGATTTTTACAGCAATAAAATGATTGTATACTGTATAGTCAAAAGTCTTAGTAGAGATAAATATTACGGCTTAAGATCTATTTGCCTCCCTATTGACATCACCTTCGCGGTTAACTTACCTGATTTGCGGTGAGAACAAACGTTCTAAGGGAACAATTTCTATCTAGAAGTTTGTAATTTCTCATTCCACCTGGCAGGTTTAAGAAAGGGACATAATTTCTCGGTAGAGATTAATGTTGCAGCTTTCGTTTGATTAATTTTCACGTTGACAATGTCTACGTGGTAAACGTAATCCTTTATGCCATGAATTAGCAGCCCCACGTGATCAATTTCCGAACAGACTTTCGTTTCTATTTTGCACATTAATGTAAATATGTATTTTGTATATGACTAGAAGCCGTACTAGCTTATGACAATACAACGTCTATATCTATGTCTATGCCTGTTTTACACACCACCTACATTCTGGTAGATTGAATGGGAATTAGTATATCATTAGGGATATAGAGAATAGATGGTTGTTGTCGTGAATCGGAAATGTTATCGGGCAAGGCGTAGGAATATTATCCGGTGAGCCGAAGGCGAAACGGATAATATTCCGAGGCCGAGCCCGATAATTTTTCCTATTCAAAGACACCTACCATCTATTATATTTATCCTGTTACCATTATCTATTCTTTCAAACAAACAAAATGTAAATAAAACACGAGAAAAAGGAAAAATAAGTAGAGAATGATGTGAACATGACGTCATTTCGTTTTTATGACGTCATGGTTCGTCACGTGCATGTGTTATATGGTTAGTGCCGGATATCACAAATGTTATACGACACATAGTTATCGGTCCCAAAATGGCACTAGTGACAGGATAAAAATATTTCTGTTTGTCACTTCACCTAGATTCAGGTGGATTGAGTGAGGACACAACTCTTAGTAAAGAGGACTACTTCTATCCGTTGCGACAGAAGGAGAGGTTTTCACAGAGAGCCATTTCTCCTTCTGTGACAATGTGTTCTATCCATCAAAATGAGGAAATTATTTCCACGTACTAGTGTGCATTATCATGACTGTCAAGATAATATGTGTGGGTCATGTTCGTATTTTCATTGCATTGTAATGTTTGTCATGATATGCTTAAACCCATGACCGCAAATTCGCTTACTTTGATTGCATAATGAGTTATTTCTCCTTCTGAAACAATGTTGCTGTTTTTTTTTTTTTTTTTTTTTTATCAAACAAAAAGAGAAAATTATGTCTTTTCAGAAGGGTCAGTTGGTCTAAGTATATACCCTCCTTTTCTTTTCAAGATATTATGATTTGTTTATTGATGCATTACCTGCTTTTTACACATGTTTATAAATGACGACGTCATAACGAGATATTTTTGTTTTTTAGAGAGCACAAATGTTAAACCACTCCTTTGTTACTTAAAATTGTGAATTGTATGTATATTGGACCAGAGGCCTTTAATACGAATAAAACATATTGTATTGTATTGTACCACTTCTATCTATAAAATCACTCCATTTAGATTCAGACTGATTGAAAAGGATCGAATCCCTGGGTATGATAAAGGATAAATAACATTGCAGCAACTTACGCTCTGTTTGTTTCGCCGTTGACGACGTCCACGTGGTTGATGTGCATGGAGTGCGAGGATAGAATACTCCACGTAAGCGGGTTGTACCAATGGGAATCCGTCTCCCACCGGAAGCTGATCTCGTTCAGGTCCCCGATGTCGTGAGGGGCGGTCAGCAGGAAACCGTAGGTGTGTCCCGGCTGGATCTCCATTGGGCTATAAATAGAATCATCGGATTCAAGGTTTGAATTGAGGATTTTTGAAGACAATTCAAAGTACATTGTATATCGATTTCAATGTTTACTACTGGCATATATACATGCATGTAAAAGTTCATCTTGACTGAATAAACAAATAATTCGTATTTCGTTCAATAGAGGGGAGAGGTTTTGTCACGGGTCTTATTAAGAAACATCAAGCAATTGCGAACAACTACTGTAAACACCTAAACTACCCTAAAACTTACTTTTCATCCAACTGTTTTTCGCCCACCTGTCCGTTACTGCCTATAAGGTTCATGAACAGTGTACCTTTCTCTGTCCGGGCTCCGGGTAGTTGTCCGAACTGTACATCGATCTGGTAATGATAACCTGAAATGATAACGTGATTTTTTGTATAGAGAAATATTGCAAGTTCTAAAGACTCAAATGGTCTTGTGTGTTTGATGACTATGTCTCTCCATTTAACAAATAATGAGACGAAAATTGCGTTGGTTAAAACCGAGAGTTAATAGCCGCAACGTAGGCTCTACTTTTGAAGTAAGTGCTCAGACGCACGTTTAATAGAGCGCATAAAGTCACAATTTGCGTAACATTGCATCTTGCAACGTCGTAATGACCAGGCAACGTAACAATGGCATTGCAGTATAACAGTGAATGAACAACGTTACAATGATCTTGAAAAATAGCAATAATTTAGAAATTATGAAACGGTAACGTGTAAATACACTTGCAATGTAACAATGACCTGAAAACGTAACAATAACCGTATAACGTCACACTGTTTGTGCAATGTAACAGTGACCGTGCAGCAACAAAATGACCGTGCAACGTCACAACAAATATCAATAAATATATGTTGAACGCAACAAGGATTTTGTAACGTAATACTGACTGTACAACGTAACAAAGACCATGCAACGTCACAATATATGCACAACGTAACATTGATTGTGTAACGTCACAGTATGTGTACAACGTAACAATTATCAAGCATTTTTACAATGACCGAGCGACGTAACAATGACAGGGGCAATATCACAATAAAACCACTACGTTATGATAACAATAACTTTGAAACAATGGCAATGTAACGTTACAACGGTAGTGAACGTAACCATTACCGTGTAAAGTCAAAATGACACTTGATTGTAACAATCGCAATGATAAACAGCCAAGTACATGTAACGTAATAATGACCACTGGATGTAATGGTGGCAAATGCAAACCATCCGAGACTGTGCCATACAACAATGAACATCCAACAGAACAATGAAAGTGTAACGTAACAACGACTCTACAACAGATTGATATCAACGCAACGTTACTTTGAACTAAGGTAGAATAGTTTAAGAGCTTTAAAACGAACCAATGACTACGAAATATAAGAATCAACATGTAACGTTATGTACAATGACCTTGAGACCAAGAACTGACCTTGAAACGTCACAAAGACAGTGCTGCAACGTTACCATGACCGTGTAACGTAACAAAACAATGTCTCGTCTCTATGACATGTGACAAAACAAGACAATTTTACATCAAAATGACAATGAAATGAACAATGACTATGTTATATGATAATGACCATGCAACAAAACAACCGTGACGTTGCACGGTTTCTAGGTCATCTCCAAGTCATTGTGACACAACACAGTTATTGTGACATATCACAGTCAATGTGACCTTACACTGTCGTTGTGACATTACACGGTTGCTGGGAAATTTCACAGCCATTGTAACATAACACCGTCATAGTGACGTTTAACAGTCATTGTGACGTTACACTGTCATTGTGACGTTGCACGGTTGCTGGGACATTTCACAGTCACTGTGACATAAACCAGTCATAGTGACGTCACACTGTCATTGTGACGTTTCATAGTCATTATCAAATAACCCAGTTATTTTGACGTAACACTGTCATTTTGACATTGCATGGTTGCTGGGACGTTTCACAGTCATTGTGACTTAACACAGTCATAGTGACGTTTCCCAGTCATTGTGACATAATACAGACATAGTGACGACTCCCTGTCATTGTGACGTTACACTGACATTGTGATGTTGCACGGCTGCGTGGACGTTTCCCAGTCATTGTGACATAACACAGTCATAGTGACATTTCCCAACCATTGTGACGTTATAGTGTCATTGTGACGTTGCACGATTGTTGGGACGTTTCCCAGTCATTGTGACATAACACAGTTATTGTGACGTTACATTGTCATTTTGCCGTTGCACGGTTGCTGGGACATTTCCCAGTCATTGTGACATAACACAGTAATAGTTAAATTTCCAAGTCATTGTGATGTTATGCTGTCATTGTGACATTGCACGGTTGCTGGGACGTTTCCCAGTCATTGTGACGTTTCCCAGTTATTGAGACATAACACAGTCATTGTGACGTTACACTGTCGTTGTGACGTTGCACGGTTGCTGGTACATTTCACAGTCTTTGTGAGATAACACAGTCATAGTGACTTTTAACAGTCATTGTGACGTATCCCAGTCCTTATGACATAACACAGTCATTGTGACGTTTCCCAGTTATTGAGACATAACACAGTCATTGTGACGTTACACTGGCGTTGTGACGTTGCACGGTTGCTGGTACATTTCACAGTCTTTGTGACATAACACAGTCATAGTGACTTTTAACAGTCATTGTGACGTATCCCAGTCCTTATGACATAACACAGTCATTGTGACGTTGCACAGTTGCTGGGACATTTCACAGTCATTGTGACTTAACACGGTCATAATGACGTTTCCCGGTCATTGTGACATAACACAATCATAGTTACGTTTCCCAGTCATTGTGACGTTACACTGTCATCGTGATGTTGCACGGCTGCATGGACGTTTCCCAATCATTGTGACATAACACAGTCATTTGTGATGTTTCTCAGCCATTGTGACGTTGTACTGTCAATGTAACGTTGCACTGTTGCAGGGACGTTTTCCAGTCATTATGACGTTTCCCAGTCATTATGACGTTTCCCAGTTATTGTGACGTTGTACTGTCAATGTAACGTTGCACTGTTGCAGGAACGTTTTCCAGTCATTATGACGTTTCCCAGTTATTATGACGTTTCCCAGTTATTGTGACATAATACCGTCATTGTAACGTTACACTGTCATTGTGATGTAGAATGGTTGCTGGGACGTTTGACAGTCATTGTGACGTTACAGTGTCTTTGTTACGTTGCACAGTCATTGTAACGTTTCACGGTCATTGTGACTTTACATTGTCATAGTGACGTTTCCCAGTCATTGTGACCAAACACTGATCATAGTGACGTTTCCTAGTCATTGTGAGGTAACACTGTCATTGTGACGTTGCACAGTTGCTGGGACGTTACACTGTCATTGTGACATAACACAGTCATAGTGACGCTTCCAAGTCATTGTGAGGTGACACTGTCATTGTTAGGTTGCACGGCTGCTGGGACGTTTCCAAGTCATTGTGACATAACACAGTTGTTGTGACGTTACAGTGTCATTTTGACGTTGCAAGGTTGCTTGGACGTTTGCCAGTCATTTTGATGTAACAGAGTCATAGTAACGTTACCCGGTCATATCGACGTTACACTGTCATTGTGATGTTGCACAGCTGTTTACACATTTTCCAGTCATTGTGTCATAAAACAATCATGATGACGTTTAACAATCATTGTGACATAACACAAACAAAGGGACGTTTCACAGTCATTGTGACATTACACTGTCATTGTGACGTTGCACGTTTTGTGAGACATTTCCCAGTCATTGTGATATACCCCAATTATGGTGACGTTACACTGTCATTATGACGTTGAACTGTCATTGTGACATAACACTGTCTTAGTGACGTTTCACAGTTTTTGTGACGTTTCCAAGTCATTGTTACATAACACATTCATTGTGACGTTACACTGTCATTCTGACGTTGCATGGCTGCCGGGACGTTTGACAGTCATTGTGACATAACATTGTCATAGTTACGTTTTATGGTCATTGTGACGTTATATTTTCAATGTGACGTTACAAGGCTACTGGGACGTTTAACAGCCATTGTGACATAACATAGTCGTAACGACGTTTCACAGCCATTGTGACATAACACAAACAAAATGACGTATCCCAGTCATTGTGACGTTACTTTGTCATTGTGACGTTGCACGGCTGCTTGGACGTTTCCCAGTGATTGTGACATGACATAGTCATAGTGACGTTACTCAGTCAATGTGACGTTACACTGTCATTGTGACGTGGCACAGCTGCCGGGATGTTTGCCAGTCATTGTGATATAACACAGTCATAGATACGTTTCCAAATCATTGTGACGTTACACTGTCATTGTAACGTTGCAAGGCTGCTTGGACGTTTGCCAGTCATTTTGACATAACACAGTCGAGAAGACATTTCCCAGTCATTTTGACGTTACAATGTCATTGTGATAATACATGGCTGCTGAAACACTTCCCAGTCAATGTAAAACGAAAAAGTCATGGTGACGTTTAACAGTCATTGTGACCTAACCCAAACATAGTGACCTTTCCCAGTCATTGTGACGTAACACTGTTATTGTGACATTGCATTGCTGCTTCGACGTTTACCAGTCATTATGACATAACACAGTCACAGTGACGTTTCCTAGTCAATGTGAGGTAACACTCTCATTGTGACGTTACATAGTTGCTGGGACGTTAATCTGTCATTGTGACATAACACAGTCATTGTGACACTTCCTAGTCATTGTGAGGTGACACTGTCATTGTGATGTTGCACGGCTGCTGGGAAGTTTCCAAGTCATTGTGACATAACACAGTTATTGTGACGTTACACTGTCATTTTTACGTTCCAGGGTTGCTTGGACATTTACCAGTCATTTTGATGTAACAGAGTCAAGGTGACGTTTCCCCATTCATATCGACGTTACACTGTCATTGTGACATTGCACGGTTGCTGGGACGTTTCCCAGTCATTGTGACATACACAGTCATATTGAAGTTTCATAGTTGGTGTGACGTTACTCTGCAATTGTGACTTTGCAAGGATGCTGGGACGTTTCCCAGTCATTGTTACAGTTCCCAGTCATTGTTACGTTTCCGAGTCATTATAACGTTTCCCAGTCATTATGACGTTTCCCAGTCATTGTGACATAACACAGTCATTGTTACGTTACACTGTCATTGTGATGTAGTATGGTTGCTGAGACGTTTGATAGTCATTGTGACGATACGCTGTCATTGTTACGTTACACAGTCATTGTAATGTTTCACAGTCATTGTGATTTAACACAGTCATAGTGACGTTTCCAAGGCATTGTGACAAAACACTGATCATAGTGACGTTTCCAAGTCATTGTGACGTTGCACCGCTGGCGGGACGTTTCCCAGTCATTGTGACATAACACAGTCATAGTGACGTTGCACAGTTGCTGGGACGTTACACTGTCATTTCGACATGACACAGTCATAATGACGCTTCCTAGTCATTGTGAGGTGACACTGTCATTGTGAGGTTGCACGGCGGCTGGAACGTTTCCAAATCATTGCGACATAACAAAGTCATAGTGACGTTGGACAGTTACTGGGACGTTACACTGTCATTTCGACATGACACAGTCATAGTGATGCTTCCTAGTCATTGTGAGGTGACACTGTCATTGTGAAGTTGCACGGCTTCTTGTACGTTTCCAAGTCAATGTGACGTTACACTGTCATTGTGAAGTGGCACAGCTGCCGGGATGTTTGCCAGTCATTGTGATATAACACATTCATATATACGGTTCCAAATCATTGTGACGTTACACTGTCATTGTAACGTTGCACGGCTGCTTGGACGTTTGCCAGTCATTGTGACATAACACAGTCGATGTGACGTTTCCCAGTCATTGTGACGTTACACTGTCATCGTGATGTTGCACAGCTGCATGGACGTTTCCCAATCATTGTGAGATAACACAGTCATGTGTGACGTTTCCCAGCCATTGTGACGTTGTACTGTCAATGTAACGTTTCCCAGCCATTGTGACGTTGTACTGTCAATGTAACGTTTCCCAGTCATTATGACGTTTCCCAGTCATTGTGACATAATACTGTCATTGTAATTTTACACTGTCATTGTGATGTAGTATGGTTGCTGGGATGTTTGACAGTCATTGTGACGCTACAGTGTCTTTGTTACGTTGCACAGTCATTGTAACGTTTCACGGTCATTGTGACTTTACATTGTCATAGTGACGTTTCCCAGTCATTGTGACCAAACACTGATCATAGTGACGTTTTCTAGTCATTGTGAGGTAACACTGTCATTGTGACGTTGCACAGTTGCTGGGATGTTACACTGTCATTGTGACATGACACAGTCATAGTGACGCTTCCAAGTCATTGTGAGGTGACACTGTCGTTGTGAGGTTGCACGGCGGCTGGGACGTTTCCAAGTCATTGTGACATAACACAGTTATTGCGACGTTACACTGTCATTTTGACGTTGCAGGGTTGCCGTGACGTTTGCCAGTCATTTTGATGTAACAGAGTCATAGTGACGTTTTTCAGTCATATCGACGTTACACTGTCATTGTGATGTTGCACAGCTGCTGACACATTTTCCAGTCATTGTGTCATAAAACAATCATGATGACGTTTCACAGTCATTGTAACATTACACTGTCATTGTGACGTTACACTGTCATTGTGACGTTGCATGGCTCCCGGGACGTTTGACAGTCATTGTGACATAACACCGTCATAGTTACGTTTTATGGTCATTATGACGTTATATTTTCAATGTGACGTTACACGGCTGCTGTGACGTTTCCAAGTCATTGTGACATAACAAAGTCGTAGTGACGTTTCACTGCCATTGTGACATAACACAAACAAAATGACGTATCCCAGCCATTGTGACGTAACACTGTCATTGTGACGTTGCACGGTTGCTTGTACGTTTCCAAGTCATAACATTGTGACGTGGCACAGCTGCCGGGATGTTTTCCAGTTTTTGTGATATAACACATTCATAGATACGTTTCCAAATCATTGTGACGTTACACTGTCGTTGTAACGTTGCACGGCTGCTTGGACGTTTGCCAGTCATTGTGACATAACACAGTCGAGGTGACGCTTCCCAGTCATTCTGACGTTACACTGTCATTATGACGTGGCACAGCTGCCGGGATGTTTGCCAGTCATTGTGATAAAACACATTCATAGATACGTTTCCATTTCATTGTGACGTTACACTGTCATTGTAACGTTGCACGGCTGCTTGGACGTCTGCCAGTCATTGTGACATAACACAGTCGAAGTGACATTTCCCAGTCATTCTGACGTTACACTGTTATTGTGATAATACATGGCTGCTGAAACATTTCCCAGTCAATGTGAAACGAAAAGGTCATGGTGACGTTTAAAAGTCATTGTGACATAACCCAAACATAGTGACGTTTCCCAGTCATTGTAACGTAACACTGTTATTGTGGCATTGCATTGCTGCTTGGACGTTTACCAGTCATTGTGACAAAACACAATCATAGTGACGTTTCATAGTCATCGTGACGGAATACTGTCATTGTGACGTTGCACGGCTGCTGGAACGTTTGACCTTCATTGTGACAAAACACAAACATAGTGACGTTTTCCAGTCATTGTGATGTTACATTGTCATTGTGACGTTGCACGGCTGCTTGGAAATTTGCCAGTCATTGTGACATAACACAAACGAAGTAACATTTCCAAGTCATTGTGACGTTACACTGTCATTGTGACGTTGCACAGCTGCTGGGACATTCGCCAGTCATTGTGACATAATACAAACGAAGTAACATTTCCAAGTCATTGTGACGTTACACTGTCATTGTGACGTTGCATGTCTCCTGGGACGATTCCCAGTCATTGTGATATAACACAGTCATAGTGATATTTTTGAGTTATTGTGACGTTTCCCAGTCATAGTGACATAACACACTCATAGTGACTTTACCAAGTCATTGTAACTTTGCACAGCTGCTGGGACGTTTCACACTCATTGAGAAATAACACAGTCAAAGTGACGTTTTACGGTCATTGTGATGTAACTATGTCATTGTGACATAACACAATCATTGTGATGTTACACTATCATTTTGACGTTGCACGGCTGCTGGGACGTTTCCCAGTCATTCAGTCATTTTGACATACCATTGTCATTTTAACATTACACTGTCATTGTGACGTTGCACTGTTACCAAGACGTTTCACAGGCATTGTGACATACCACAGTCATTGTGACGTTGCACTGCTGCTGGGACGTTTCACAGTCATAATGTCAAAACACAGTCATAGTGAGGTTACACTGCCATTGCGAAGTTTCCCAGTCATTGTGACATAACACAGTCATACTGACGTTTCCCAGTCATTGTGACTTAACATAGTTATAGTGACGTTTCCCAGTCATTGTGACGTTTCTCTGTCATTGTGACATTGCACGACTGCGTGGACGTTTCCCAGTCAATTTGACGTTTCCAAGTTACTGTGAAGTTTCACAGTCATTGTGACGTTTCCGAATTTTTGTGACATAACACAGTCATAGTGACGTTTCCTTGTCATTGTGACGTAACACAGTCATGGTGACATACCACAGTCAGTGTGATGTTGCACGGTTGCTGGGACGTTTCCCAGTCATTATGACATAGCATAGTCATAGTGACGTTACACTGCCATTATGAGGTTGCATGGCTGCGTGGACGTTACCCAGTCATTGTGACATATCACATTCATAGTGACGTTTCCCAGTCTTTGTGACATAACATAGTCATAGTGACGTTACACTGAAATTCTGAGGTTGCATGGCTGCGTGGACGTTTCCCAGTCATTGGTACATATCACATTCAAAGTGACGTTTCCCAGTCATTGCGACATATCACTGGCATAGTGACGTTTTGCAGTCATTGTGACGTTACATTGTCGTTGTGACAATGCACGGCTGCTGGACGTTTCCCAGTCATTGTGACATAACAAAGTCATAGTGACGTTTCCTAGATATTGTTACGTAATACAGTAATTGTTACATACCAAAGTTATTATGACGTTACACGGCTGCTGGAGCGTTTCCCAGTCATTATGACATAACATAGTCATAGTGAGGTTACAATGCAATTGTGAGGTTGCACGGCTGCATTGACGTTTCCCAGTCATTGTGACATAACACAGTCATAGTGACGTTTCTCAGTCATTGTGACATAGCACAGTCCTTGCGACATAACACAATCATTGTGCTGTTGCATGGCTGCTGAGACATTTCCAAGTCATTTTGACATAACAATATCATCGTGACGTTGCATGGCTGCGTGGACGTTTCCGTGTCATTGTGACGTTTCACTGTCATTGTTACGGTTCCCTGTCTTTGTGACATAAGACAATCATTGTGATGCTGCATGGTTGCTGGGACGTTTGACAGCCATTGTGACGATTCCCAGTCATTGTGACGTTACATAGCCATTATGTCGTTACACAGTCATTGTGGCGTTACACAGTCATTTTGACATAACACAGTCATTGTGACATAACACAGGCATTGTGACGTTGCACGGCTGCGTGGACGTTTCCCAGTCATTGTGACATAACACAGTCATAGTTACGATTCCCAGTCATTGTGAAATAACACAAACATAGATACGTTTCCTAGTCATTGTGACTTAACACTGTCATTGTGAAGTTTACCAGTCAATGTGACATAACACAAACATAGTTACATTTCACAGTCATTGTGATATTACACAGTCATAGTGACGTTTCTGAGTTGTTTTGACATAACACTGTCATAGTGACGTTGCACGGCTGCTTGTATGTTTCTTGTCATTGTGCCGTTGCATGGCTGCTGAAACGTTTCCCAGTCATTGTGGCATATCACAGTCATAGTGACGTTTCACTGACAGTGTAACATAACACAAACATAGTGAATTTTCACAGTCATTGTGACGTTACATTGCCATTAAGACGTTGTTAGGCTGCTAGGATGTTCCTAGTCATTGTGACGTTACGCAATGATTGTGACGTCACACTGTAGTTATGACATTGAACTGTCATTATGGTGATACACTGTCATTGATTCGTTGCACTGCTGCTGGGACGTTTCACAGCCACTGTGACGTTTCCAAGTCATTGTGACATAACACAGTCATAGTGAGGTTTCCTCGTAATTGTGACGTTACACAGTCATTATGACGTTACACTGTCATTGTGACGTTACACAGTCATTTTGACATAACACAGTCATTGTGACATAACACAGGCATTGTGACGTTGCACGGCTGCGTGGACGTTTCCCAGTCATTGTGACATAACACAGTCATAGTTACGATTCCCAGTCATTGTGAAATAACACAAACATAGATACGTTTCCTAGTCATTGTGACTTAACACTGTCATTGTGAAGTTTACCAGTCAATGTGACATAACACAAACATAGTTACATTTCACAGTCATTGTGATATTACACAGTCATAGTGACGTTTCTGAGCTGTTTTGACATAACACTGTCATAGTGACGTTGCACGGCTGCTTGTATGTTTCTTGTCATTGTGCCGTTGCATGGCTGCTGAAACGTTTCCCAGTCATTGTGGCATATCACAGTCATAGTGACGTTTCACTGACAGTGTAACATAACACAAACATAGTGACTTCTCACAGTCATTGTGACGTTACATTGCCATTAAGACGTTGTTAGGCTGCTAGGATGTTCCTAGTCATTGTGACGTTACGCAATGATTGTGACATCACACTGTAGTTATGACATTGAACTGTCATTATGGTGTTACACTGTCATTGATTCCACAGCCATTGTGACGTTTCCAAGTCATTGTGACATAACACAGTCATAGTGAGGTTTCCTAGTAATTGTGACGTTACACAGTCATTATGACGTTACACTGTCATTGTTTCGTTGCACGGCTGCTGGGACGTTTCACAGTCATTGTGATTTAACACAGTCAACGTGAGGGTTCCGAGTTATTGTGACGTTACACAGTCATTGTGACTTAACATAGTCATTGTGACATTACACAGTCATTGTGACGTAACACTGTCATAAAGGCGTTGCACGTCATTGTGACGTTTTACTGTCATTGTGACGTTGCACGGTTGCTGGGACGTTTCACAGTCATAGTGACGTTTCCCAGTCAATGTGACGTTTTATAATAATTGTGACATAACACAATCATATAACACAGTCATTTTGACTTTACACAATCAGTGTGACGTTACACAGACATTACGACGTTTCACAAACGTCGTGATATAACACATTAATTGTGACGTTTCACGGTCCTTGAAACATTAAACAATCATATTACACAGTAATTGTGACATAACACAATCATATAACACAGACATTGTGACATATCACAGTCATTGTGGCAATACACATTCATTGTGGCATTACAGAGTCGTTTTGATGTTACTCAGACATCACGACGTTTTACAAACGTAGTGATATAATACAATAATTGTGACATTGCATGTTTGCTAGGATGTAACACAGTCATTGTGACCTTTCACAGTCACTGTGGCGTAACACAGTCATTGTGACGTTTCGCAGTCACTGTGGCGTAACACTGTCATTGTGACGTTGCATGGTTACTGGGACGTTTCACAGTCATTGGGACGTAACACAGTCATTGCGCCACAATTATTGCGCAAAAAATGGCCGTGCAATGTTACAATGATTGTGAAACTAAACAATGACTATGTAACGTCACCATGATTGTTGAACGTAACAATGATAACGCCACATTGATTGTACAACAAAACAATGACTGTGTAACATCACCATGATTCTACAATGTAGCGTTGACGGTGTAGCGTCACCATGACTGTACAACGTAACAATGACATTGTAACGTCACCATCAGTGCACAACGAAACAATGACTGTGTAACGTCACCATGAGTGCACAACGTAACAATGACTGTGTAACGTCACCATGAGTGCACAACGAAACAATGACTATGTAATGTCACCATGAGTGCACAACGTAACAATGACTATGTAACGTCACCATGAGCGCGTAACGTAACAATGACCTTGTAACGTCACCATCAGTGCACAACGAAACAACGACTGTGTAACGTCACCATTAGTGCACAACGTAACAATGACTGTGTAACGTCACCATCAGTGCACAACGAAACAATGACTGTGTAACGTCACCATGAGTGCACAACGTAACAATGACTATGTAATGTCAACATGAGTGCACAACGTAACAATGACCTTGTAACGTCACCATCAGTGCACAACGAAACAACGACTGTGTAACGTCATCATCAGTGCACAACGTAACAATGACTGTGTAACGTCACCATGAGTGCACAACGAAACAATGACTGTGTAACGTCACCATGAGTGCACAACGTAACAATGACTGTGTAACGTCAACATGAGTGCATAACGTAACAATGACAGTGTAACGTCACCATGAGTGCACAACGAAACAATGACTGTGTAACGCCACCATGAGTGCACAACGAAACAATGACTGTGTAACGTCACCATGAGTGTTCAGTGAAACAATGACTGTGTAACATCACCATGATGCTACAGTGAAACAATGACTGTGTAACGTCACCATGAGTGCACAACGAAACAATGACTGTGTAACGGCACCATAATTGTACAACGAACCAATGACTGTGAAACGTCACCATGCCTATATATCGTAGACATGATCGTGAAGCGCAACGATCAATATTTAGCATTACATTGGCGATTCACGTAACGTCACAATGGCACTGCAACATAACAATGACTGTGCGACGTCACAATGACATCGTTACGTCTGGATGACCGCGCAACATAACAACGACTGTGCGACGTCACAATGACTGTTCAATGTCACAGTGACCGTGCAAAGTTACAATGGCAGTGCAAAATAAAAATGAATGTGCGTCGTTACAATGATAACGGTATTTTAAAATGACCGTGCAGCGTATCAATGAACGTCACAATGGCGGCGCACTAATGAATTGAATTGATTCGAAGCAAGTGTGTGTACTACCCTAGATTACATTCCTCAAGATCACGAAAACGCCATATGAAACGCATATGGTATTACAAATATCCTATTAAGTTTTAAGATAGATTACACACAATCGGCTATTTTGAATCATCTTCTCTTTCGTCGGCTTACTTTGATCGTTTTCGGTATACATCTGTTGGGGTCGGACCTATTCGTTTTTATCAAGCTCAGACAGATGTCTACCGAGAACGACCGAAGTAATACGACGTAATATAATGTTTCAAAATGGCGGATTATTGGTATTCTATCTTAATGTTTAATGTCTACTCACGACAAAACGGAGCTGTGGCCCCTGTCTTGAGGTAATATTGGACGTGTGTTTTACCCGCCGGGGGTTTTACTCTATCGGCACGGAAGCCCATGTACCCGCAGCTGTTACCGGAACATGGAAGGCATTGTCCCCTCTGTGATGAAATAAAAGACGTGGTAATAGTAACAGGCGGGGTGATAATGTGCTCTATGTTTACGATATAAAATAGGTTGCAAATGGCGGCGCTATGAACGAGCAGATATTTATGCATTGTTCAACAGTTTACTTTTGTTTGCCACTATAACATATAGGCCATGTTCCGACGATCAATTTTCCGCAACCGCCGGTAAATGTTGTTTCCATTTTGGCCATGCTGTTCGCTCCAAGACCCTGCAATAAATTCCGAGTCAAGGGATGTTTATGTGGGTCAAAGAATATCCCTCGACTAGGACATAAGCACGCTTATAAACAACTTATTCATCATATCATAGAAAATTATGTATGTAATTATTGAAAATTGAAATACAACACCCAGAAAAGCTTCCTCCCTCCATTAATTGGGATAGCATTAGGCAAAAAAGGGTAGTTCTGATCTAAACCCAAATATCCACGGTATAACACATTTTTTGTTGAAAGCAGCATTAGATACTAAAGAAACAACGCACACACCTCCATTGTACCAAATTCATGGATTTATGTCTCACCTAGCATGAAGATAACCTACCGTGAATGTGCTATAATCCTTGCACCCATAACCATTAAACGGACATTGACTGTTGATGGATTCAGTAAAGATGTAGTAGGCCCTCAGATGACTGCAGGCCACAACCTGTTTGGCGCCTGAAATCATATTTGGATAGAATTATAGGTTTTTATATCATATATATACCAAAACATGGTTGGTTGGTTTATTCGAGCAGGAGTTTGGGTCTTTTTCAACAGTATCTCTTTCAAAACGCGTTTATCAGGCCATCAAATTGTGTTTGAAATGCGATATTCGTTCATATATGCGTGCATTAATTCATTAATTTGTAATTCATTAATTTGTAATTAATTAATTGATTAATTAATTAATTAATTCATTCATTCATTCATTAATTAATTAATTGATTGATTAATTAATTAATTAATTAATTAATTAATTAATTAATTAATTCATTCATTCATTCATTCATTCATTCATTCATTCATTT
Organism: Cerastoderma edule; assembly: GCA_947846245.1. NCBI lineage: Eukaryota > Metazoa > Mollusca > Bivalvia > Cardiida > Cardiidae > Cerastoderma > Cerastoderma edule. The sequence continues at coordinate 35,990,778 of OX401405.1, read as the reverse complement.
ATTTATTTATTTATTCATTCATTCATTCGTTTATTCATTTGTTTTTAAATCCATTCATTCATTATCTCTTTTAGTCGTTCTGTTATTCATTCATTCGCTCGTTTGTGTGAGCGTGCGTTCGTTTGTTAATCACTTATTCATTTAATAAATTGATTCATACGTTCGTTCATTCACTAAACCATTATGTGATTAGTTCATTCACTATCTCTCACCTGTTCTTCTTTTTCTTTCTTACATTCAATCTCGTTTGATTTATCTGTTATCATCATTAAGATCGATAACCATAAAACCGCCTTCTACTCACCGTTGTATATATCCCCTTCTAGCCGTATTTTATCGATGGGGTTTTTGTCACAGCCTGGTTGGTTGATTCCTTCATTGGGGAAATAATCAACGTGGCCACATGGCTGAATCATACCATAACCTGTAGTCAATTTACAAATGGAATTGAGTCAACAATGGAACCATGTCATATTGAACGGTGGAAAGGGTCTAGAATGAGCAGGATCGTCATAAGAATTGCGGGAAAAGATGCTAACAGTTTAGATCTTGTGTAAAATCTGGACTTTTGGGGATCTAACAGTCTAAGATAAGTAAAGTAGAAAATGTTTATCACGAAAAATCATTCTTATTTCATTCTATTTTTGTCAAACAAAAAACACGTTGTCACGGATAGATATTGAGGCATGTTCAAAAACGTGTATTTTAAGACAAGGTACGTGGCAGCTTTTTGATTTTATATGGGAATTATTTTGTTACAAAGAGCATTAAACACATACCCTAGATGTATCAAATAACGGCCTCAATTAGATAGACATGTTTTAATTGTGAAGACATTCGCTTAGATATAGTCCTAGACAAGTATAAGGGCAATCTAATTAAGAATGGCAAACTGGTTCGATTACATCCTTTAATTACATCTAGTGACGCCCTCTCCTTTCTGAAAGAACACATATTCTACAGACAAGGGTATGTTTGCCCGGATTTTTTTAAATACGCTTGAGGATAGTTATTTCAAGCTTTCTTAAAGCTTTGCTATATAAGATTAGAAAAAAGAATCCCTCGTTAAAGAAGGTTTGTAACAAGTAGGTCATGATCTACCAGCACCTCGCAACATTTTATCCTGTCACTAGTGTCATTTTGGGACCGATAACTAGGTGCCATATAACCTTTGTGATATCCAGCACTAACCATATATCACACATTCACGTGCGAAATAATGACGTCATATATATACGCCATGGCATATGACGTCATGTGTGCAGCATTCTCTACTTGTTTTCTGTCTTTTGTTTCCTTTATTTTGTATTTTGTTTTCAGTTTGTTTGTTAATAATATTCCATGAAGGTAACAGGATAAATAGAATAGATGATTGGTGTCTTTGAATAGGAAAGGTTATCGGGCTCGGCCTCGGATTATTATCCGTTTCGCCTTCGGCTCACCGGATAATATTCCTACGCCTTGCCCGATAACATTTCCGATTCACGACACCAACCATCTATTCTCTATGTACACACTTGCCAGATACTTCACAACCACTTCACATCGTTAATCCCAGGACATATTATGCATATTGTGTGCCGAGAATAGCGCAGAATAGCACATCAGTTACAGAATACGCATACTTACCGAGTTGTAAAATACTCGCTCCGTTCGTATGAATGATATCAACGAAGTTCGCATCAGTCGGATCTAGTCGCACGACCTTGTCCATATACTGGAAGTAGGGGTCTGCAGGGTCCAACCCTTTGTAATTGAATCAGAAAGTTGATAGATTATAGCTGCAATGGCTGGATGGTTGAATGCGGTTTTTAGGCGTTCTAACAGTTTTGAGGATTTAGTGTGCATATTTCATAATATCAAATTTTTCTTTAATAATGATTGATATTACATGTATTTACATATCAAAATGTATTAGATATTAAACCAATTACCAAACAATGACGATATTTGGCAAGGTTGTTGGAGAAGACTCGGAAAAACACTGCGGGAAAAGGAGAAATTGCTCTTAACGAGCAATCTCCCTTTTCCCCACAATGTTTTCTGCCCTTACAGAAGATTACTTTTCAATTTCTACACATTTTGAAATGTCGTCTGCAAACTCTTTCAATTTGGGATAGTCGAAAATTTTGAGTTTGGTAAAGGGATAAGAAAAATATAAATGTTTGTAACAAGAGAATTGTGATTAATAAATAATGATGATTTGAAATGAGTTAACTATGGTAAAATATTATCGCTAATAGATAAAATGTAATATGTTTTCTTGAAATGCATGATTCAGTGTGGCAAAGGCCAAGCTTTACAGGATCTAGAATGGTACATTCTAGAATTTTCTGTATACAGGAATGCATGCCAAATCCCATATTGCAGATGTCCATTATAAAATTCTCGACACTCAATGAAAGTTAGGGTTTAGAAATTTGAAATAAGGGAGGGGGAGTTTGTTTTGAACTTAGATAAATGCTTAGCATAAGCTGCTTAGTAGAACGGTACCCTTGCAGTCTTGACATGCACAGTGACTGCCACCATATAAATTAACAAATTTTGAATCGACGTAAACCCTTAACAACTGTTAGAAAAGTGATACCGTTTTACTAAACAGTTTTTGCTAAGAATTTGCGTTAGTTAAAAGCAATAGTCCCTCTTATGGCAGTATCTGGACAAGCAATATTGTAAAGTAACACATCACTGGAATCGTCTCTCCGAGTCGCTTCCAATGACGTGTCACCTTGCAATATTGTATTTTTATTTAAGATACTATTCATGTTTATCACACTTTTCCTTAAATTGTTTAGTAAAACGGTACCATGATCACTTCACTTGCACATACCTGTTATCCTACCAAGGCCCAAAGTTCGTTCCCCGGCATAGCCACAAATATGGGAACCCAAACTGTGACCAATTAGGTGAAAGGTTTCAACGTTGGCACCGGCATGGTCCTTTAAAAAAGTTGTTAATGAAAGAATCAAATGGAAATGTTTGACCTTATATTTTACTTAAATGGTCAAAGCTTTTACAATTGGTGCCGACAAAGTCCTTTAAGAACAGTTGTTGAAGAAATGTTCAAATGAAAATATTGAACCCGATATTGGACGTAAGTGATATTAGATACTAACGTTGGTACTGACAAAGTCCTTTAAGAGTTTATCAGTTGTTAATGAAAGAATAAAATGGAAATATTGGACCCATTGTTTGACCTAGCTAGTCTAAGGGTTCTTTAAAGAACAGTTGTTAGAAATAATTAATACATTTTAAGGTGTCGTTTAACCCTTTACCTAACGCCAAATTTTCGACTGTCCCAAATTGAAAAAAAGTACAGACAACATTTCAATATGTGATGAATTTTGAAAAATAATCTTCTGATAGAGCAGAAACCATTGTGGGAAAAGGAGAAATTGCTCGTTTCCAACAATGTTTTCAAAAGTCGTCTGCAACAAACAGTTCAAATGTCGTTTTTGTTTGATAAATGGTTAAGGTAGAATACCTGTAGTCTGACAGGGTAGAAAGCATTATGGGAAAAGGAGTAATTGCTGGTTATGAGCAATTTCTCCTTTTTCCACGATGTTTTCCAAATTCAATGGTCAAATGTCGTTATTGTTTGGTAATGGGTTAAGAAAAAGGCTATAAACTTGTATATATACCGTACCTGAAACTGCTTTATAAGTTGGGCTATCTCAGCCCCGACCACCCTGGTGTTAGCCGTAGCCTGTGTGTACGGAACCCCGGAACCGCCACCCCAGTCCGTAATAATAACGTTATAGTCCCCATTCCGAAGTAACTCGTTCTTCATGTTCTGTGGAAACATGGTTTATAGTACAGAACAGATCACATAACAGAACAGAACAGAGCTACTTATGTAGTATCCGGGAAGCCGAATCGAGGGTGATTTGTCTAAGTTGTGAGACCTTGTTTCACAATCGATGTGAAATAAATAAGTTTAAACTAAAACAGAACAGAGCTTATTTATTTTGAACGTATTAATGTTGCATCGAATTATGAAACACGTTCTTACAACTTAGATTAAACACTCTGATTCCTTGATCATATCCAGTACTCGCGCCAAATCAATTCAATTCAATTCAAATATGGTTTAGGGAAAGGTCGCAAGATGGAACCCACTACTCAAGGGATTTGAACCAACGACCATTGCCGACGCTCTTCTGATCGGTTACAAACGGGTTTGAGGAGCTGTCAATAATTTAGTCTCATGCTACGTCAGAAATCCACGTTGTCATTTAATCAGTAGTAGACAATTTGCCTTAGAACGTTAAAAATCACAATGTCTGAGCTTGTTCTTAAAAAACCGGTCCAATATGCAAAAAGTGATATCTATTTTCCTCATAACGTGTGTAATATAAAGTGTTTAAGATACGATGAAATGGCTTCCAAATGAACGAAATATAGCGCTTTAGCTCGCTCTTGGCTGTAACTTTTTTGTGATTTGTTCAAAACGATTCCGAATGTCATAGGCACGAACAACTCATGAACGATATAGTGTTTTCATTTTGAATATAAGACGAAGGAGAAATTAATGAATCATACAAAATCGCTTTTATATCTTATTTTTCGTATTACTAGATACTAGAAAAAACTATTTTCATTTGTATTTCTAATTTTTGTTTTAATTTGTAGAACAAACAGGGGTGACTAAATCTGATTTGGATTTACATTTCGATAAATACCGAATACTTTTTTGTACTTGTCCATAGAATGGTGCTTTAAAATATTTCAGCTAAAAAAATCATGGACAAAGGTATTGGACAAGCTGGGTAATACATGCAATTGATTTTGCCACCACTTACTGAATGTTGGACGATTGTGAATTTATCGCTGACACTTTATTCGGTGAAATTCTTTATTGCCCTGCGTGCATGACACTTATTTCGGTGAGATTCCTTATAGATCTACGTGCACGACATTTTATTCGGTGAAACACGATTCGATAAGACGGCCGACTTTAAATATTTTAATATGAGTTATCTCAAGGCCAATGCTGGGGACAATAAAGTCAGTAAGTGGAACACTTCATCGAGAGATCCAAGCCCTAGATAAGCATGTTTTCGTCAAATCCTTATTCTGTTCGTACGAGTGTGTAATCGAAAAACATAGAACAAATGAATTAAAAAAGAACAATCAGTTTATCAATAACTGACTTAATCGATAAACTTTCCAATCAATAATCAATGAATAAATCAGTCAATGAATAAATAGATTAATGAATAAATAAATAAATAGATAAATCAGTAAATGAATGAATGAATGAATGAATGAATGAATGAATGAATGAATGAATGAATGAATGAATGAATGAATCAATGAATCAATGAATGAATGAATGAATGAATGAATGAATGAATGAATGAATGAATGAATGAATCAATCAATCAATCAATCAATCAATCAATCAATCAATCAATCAATCAATCAATCAATCAATCAATCAATCAATCAATCAATCAATCAATCAATCAACAATCAATCAATCAATCAATCAATCAATCAATCAATCAATCAATCAATCAATCAATCAATCAATCAATCAATCAATCAATAAAACACAAATACCTCCATCCAGTCCACATGTCCGTTATCCAGGAAGCCGTGTACGATGATCTGGGTGGGGTTCGAACTGTTGAATCCCGAGGTGGACAGTCCCCGGGCGTCGTTGTAGTGAACATTCCTGTAGACGCTGGGTGACCGGCGGGTGAACAACAAAAACTTGGTGTCGATCGACGCAGGCGGTTCTGGATTCAAGTTCAGGAGCCGGTATAGACCAGTGAAGGCGCCGCCAGTACTGAAGCACCCAAGAGTGCCGTAGCAAACGGTTGACCCTGTGGTGTTACACGGAATTATTTTTTTGTGTTAAATAAGTGTAAATGTTTTGTATAGGGTGTTTGTTGAACTAAAGGGCGAAAGGATTGTATTAGTTAGTTCTTTAGTGTTTTGCAAAGCATATATGTTAGGGTATTGCCCGAAAGGAATGCAAAATGCGTTTGTTTGGTTTGAGTTAACCCATTACCAAACAATTACGATATTTAATTAACCCCTTTGATGCAGGCGACTCTGGAAATTATTTCCGGAAATGAGCAATTTCTCCTTTCCCCATAATGATTTCTACCATATTAGAGGATTATTTTCTAATTTCATCATATATAAATAGTTAAATGTCGTTTTCAACATCAGTTTATATGACCATGTTCTTTAATAAAAAACACTTAAACTATGTTGATAAAAGCGAACTGACTCTTTCAGAATTTTTCGGGTTTTGATTCATTTTAATTCAATGTGGACTGCTATAATCCGCCATTTTGAAACATATATTTTCGTAGGATTTCTTCGCTCGTTCTCGATATTCTTTTACATCGTTTTTAGCCGGAATCATACGTATTGAACCGAACAGTTCCTGCCCAAACCGGTGTATGCCGAGAACAATCGAGGTAATCTGTCGAGAGAGGTATGTTTTAAAATGGCAGATTATGGGTATTTTACCTTAACAGTTAACGTATTCTTGCTTCCGGATTCAAAAGATTGCTAACTTTGTGTTATTTGATTATCTAGTTTACATTACATATGTTCAATGGTCTAGAAAATGAGCGTGTTAGGATGTTTAATCCCAGTATTTTAAAGACTCCTTGTCAAATGTTGTCATGTTAGGACTCATTAGAATCGTCTCTTCGAGACCATTCTGATAAAAACCCACAATATGGGGTTAAGAACAGCAATAACGAAGTTAGCTAGGGCAAATGCATTTTTTTCTGCATCTCTGTTGGGTGTCATGTCCCAGTGAAATCATGGATTTGTGTTTAACTTACTCTAAATCAAGTACATAATATAGGCATTAAATTGAAATAATGATAAAAAAGAAATATAAAACATATTCTCCAATTGACAAACTTCTGACATAGTAATTCAATTTTGTGAAAAAGAATCACGCTTAAAAATGGTACGCGCGATCATCTATACTCGTCTTTAACGCAATTTAACCCCAAGCAACATTTCGCATCTTTCTATTGAGTTTCTAATATTTCTTGTTGATGTCAAGCATAGTCCCTTATATCTTGTTTTCTTTTCACTTATGGTGTTAAACGTCGTATACACAATGTTTTCAGGTGTGTAATGGCTTCCCTGGATCCACAAGTACAAGGCTAGGGCTCTTAAGTGACTTGCTAAAGGTCACTCCCACGAAACAAAGAGGTGTCAGTGAGGTTCGAACCCGGAATCCCCGACTCCTAAGTATGCCCTTTAGTTTTCTTCTCTTAGCATGAAGACGGAGAACTGTTCATGTTGCAATGTGCTAACGCTGAATCTTCTACTGTAAAGGACTCATATCGCTCGACATATGTCTTATGTGAACAATTTAGAAAAGCAAAATTTTGTCAAACAAGGCATTGGAACATGTTGAGCAATTTTCCACTTTGCAATAACGTCATTTATAGGTGGTTTTCCAAATGACACGGACACAAAACATATGTTTTATGAAAAAAGAACTTGAAATCTTACCTCATCTATACACACATTAGAAACGCACGGTAGAAAATTACATGAATAATTGTGAAAAAATGTCAAATTCTTTCCAACGAGACAACGACAAAAACTGTGAAAAAGCTTGAAATTTTGCTAACATTAGCAATTTCTTCTTGCGTCACAATCAACTAACCCAATGCCATAAAGGTTCTGCAATCCCATACTTTGCAATTGTCGTACGCTATTGCTACAAATATTGACCGTTATACAGTATTCTCTTGTGGAATTGGATTGAGATTCATCAAAAGCTATAACAAATACTTTTCTCTCTGGCACCATCTTCCGCCGCATCGGCCGAGACAGCTCCCAATACAACTGCGAGAAACGTTAGCCAAAACATGGTGACCCACGGGTTCCGCCAAATTAACGTCTACAAACCCCCGCAAAATGGCGGTCGCTTAAATACCGCAGTCTTATCTTGTGACAGATAAGAGGTGCGATGAATGGCTAAAGGGTTAAGTTTTTAACCCAATTTCCTGCATTGATACAATTAATGTATTAGCCATTAATGTATTTAAAAAAAATCTTCTCGGGACCAGCAATGTCTCCTTTTGTCACAATCTTTAATATGTTGCTATTCAGGGAAGACTAACCAAGTTGGCTTGCAAAGAGTTTGTCGTTTGTGCGAGTTTCAGTTTTATCAAGTCGTTAAGTTCTTTAGGGGGTCAGAATTATGTTGAACTCTATATCCCGGATGACTTTACCAAACCCTACGTTCGCATGCACTCCTAGTATATGTTTCGTTACAGGAAGAATTTACAGTACAAAAACTATGCCACAAACCACCGAATCAGACCGGATTATCTAAAACCGGTAACCACGATGCACGTTTTGGATTATATTGTAATACTGAATGTTAGTTCATCTAAATCCAGAAATTGAAAGAGGCATAACTTTAATCTCAACCTACGCATCTGTTGGCCCATATATAGACGTTGTTCATTAAAAATCGAATTCCTCTTTTCTATTTTTTCTTTTTCCGCATGCCTTTGGTCTACCGCATCTATTGCACCCAAGCCCCCTCCCACCCCGACGCGCATGGATGCGAATGAATGATAATTTTTGTCAACGATTTCTCTTGCGTTTTAAAGATGGTTATTCATAGAAGAGAAAGTTTGAAGGGCAAGATAAAATGTCGGTGAAATAATACAGTTTATGTATTGCTTTTTGATATACAAAAAAGAAAGGAACTATTGAAAGTATGTTTGATTCAGAAAGTGTCAATTGATTTAACCCTTTCCCAAACAATAACGACATCTGACCACTTTGTTGCAGACGACTTTAGAAAACATTGTGGGAAAAGGAGAAATTGCTCGTGACGAGTAATTTCTTCTTTTCCCACAATGTTTTCTGCCCTATCAGAACATTATTGTCCTATTTCATCACATTCTGACATGTCGTCTGTAAATTCCTTCAATTTGGGACAGTCGAAAATTTGTTGTTTAGGAGGGGGTTAAGTGGGTACAATTTTTTATGTAGTATATCTCAAAGTATATGTCACGCGTTTGGATTAAAAACACGTGTCAATTCACTGTATTCTCAGTTTAAAGGATTAAAAACGATCTGATTTTACTCCAAAGACAATTCTTCACTTTGTATCATTCATTATAGCTGTTGTCAAGTTTTAACCCTGGGTAATTTTCTAACAAAAGATGTTTGTCGTCTATTTTCCGAAACCTTAAATATCTGCTTAATTTTGTTGAGGAAATTAACTCAGAGTAAGAAACAGGTTTGCTCAGAGGCCAGCCGCCAATTTACTTGGCGGCTGGCCTGGATCTAACCTGTTTGCATAAGCATGATGTCGGTCCCACCACTATATGGGTTAAAGAAATTAATCAATAATTTTCAAACTTCCTCACATCTGTGAACAAGTATCTTTTAATGATGTCGAATTATTGTCAAACAGACGTCGAATATTCGATATGAACATGTCCTTATAACTGATAAGGAATGTTATCAGGCATTCTCGGTGTAGGCAGTTTAACTACTCAGACGTGACCAATGTTTACTATCTTATGCCCGACATAGCTGGCCGCGCCATATGTATTTTTGCTTTTTTTACTCCTATATTTGCATGTGATAGCCACATAGTGATCCCTGCATGAGTTGACCATCACCTTTCCGGTGGTATATGAAAACCCATAACTTTGTTACGTTGTACAGAGAAATCGCAGTCGACAGGCGCGCATGTCAAAAAACAGTCGCCCGTCTGCTGCTTTTTCTCTGCCATGTGTTAGGCGTAACGCCGTTATAATGCACGGGTTATAGTATACCACCAAAACCGGAAAGGTAATGGTCAATGAACGCGGGTTACACATTGATTCTAGCATTGGCAAAAGTAGGCGAAAAAGCAAGAATAAATGCTCCGCAATGGGCGTAGCCATTTTGTTTGGACATACAATTGTAATCATTGGTCACGTGATTTCCCCGCCTTCTATTAAACTTCTCACAGTGATCTCCCTGTATGGGGATGATCACTGCCATCACAAATGTCACGTGACCATCTACTTAGAAATGAAAATGACATAACAAGATGGCGGCAAAACTAAAGAATTGTAATCCATTAATGCTTTATTTATAAACAAAACCAATTTTGTTTTCAACTTAACTGGTCAGAAATCAATACAACAAGATATTGTTACTAAATTAACTAAAATATCCGGTAATCTCTTAATAAAACAGTATCATTTGAATTTCATTCAAATCTGGATGAAAAATCTTGTGGTGGCAGTGGTCGATGCAGCGTAGCAAGGGGAGATCAGTGTGAGGAGTTTGGCCTTCTACCGGCGAACTGTTTACACTGTCTCCTTGTATGACTACAATACAAACTCTTTAATACATTCATCTTCTTTTACAGAAAATATGAGGTCAAATAACATGAAACATAATCTAAGCGAGGCATCTGTAAAGAGGAATATGGTTGCCAAAGTGTTATTCAACCCATTAGCTCTTTCAATTTTGGACAATCGAAAATTTGGTGAAGACCTTTCTGGTATAAATGTACAAATGATCATAACTTCAGCAATCGTTTAGCCAATGTTACTTTGGTTTATACAATCATAGGGTTGGCAAATTGTTAAATCGAGTTTGTAAGACATAAAATTACACAGCTTTAATTTTATTTTGAAAAGGGACTGGATCATGACAACGCTTATCGTCCATCACAATAATGTATTTTAACAATCACACATATCTGAAATATTTACAATACATACAATTTCACAATAGCAGTACATGAAAGGTATTCATTACCACTGTCAATGATGTTGCTATTGTGTTCTTTATCAACATCGGTGATGATATGCACTGAGGGCAATCCATACCACTTAAAAGGGATAAGTAACGGGATAAGTAACGTTATTTGGCCAAACGTCCAGGGTACCGTTTTATCAAGTCACGGGAAATATTTGCGAACGTCGACATCGATTTATATGAATATAACTTTTTTTTTAAAAAAGGCCAATATTGTAATGTGACACGAAATTAGAATCGTCACATAGAGAAGATTTCAATGATGTGTCACATTACAATATTGCTAAACCATATATTAAAATCAGAGTGAATGCTGTTTTGAACTTACGCAAATTATTTGCATAAAATGATTAGTAAAACGCTACCATGGTCATTAGTTCAAGCCCAGTGCAGCACCAATAAGCTATTCATCTCTAATGTCCTGTGTCTTTTGTTCAATAATTATATTACAAAATCAATTTCGTAGAACGCTGCCCTGGTGAACTGACCAGTTCTATCCACTGATTCATGTAAATCTTTGATTGGACAGTATCTTTCACCATTACTTGAGCTCGGTATACATCGCGCTAATCTTATTGAAGTTGAGTTCTTCATAGGCGTGTGGAGAGATAACTTCCTTTCCATCCGCACCCGTGTTTGTATACACCTGTTGCTGGTTCCTGGCGTAGTTAGATCCGCCGGTACCCATCCTCGAAACTGAAATGTAGGACAACATTGAGGGCGTTTATGATAATCCAAACGCCGCGCAGTAATACATGTACTTCCCCTTGATACTCTGCTGTACTCTGGTTAGACCTTTGTTAGCGTCCCTTTTGTTTGCTTATTCGGTGACCAATTTCTTCGTGTGTTTTCGTGTGAAAGCCCATTGAGTTACATGAAGAATACCAATATTCCGCCATTTTGAAACTAATTTCGTCGGATTACTTTGTGTGTTCTCGGTATACATCGGTCGGCGCCGTAACTATTCGGTTTAACGACAAAAGTTACCCGACAATACTAAATTCCCTCTTATTTCAATAGTTGGAGAAACAATATTGCAAAGTAACAAATCATGACGTGTCACATTACAGTTTTGTACTTTTAATCAAGATGCAATCCATGCCATTTCTAACATACGAGCTAATGTTCCTTAAATTGTTTAGTAAAACGGTACCCTGGACCACAGGCTAGACAAGTGAAACTTTCAGTAAACAATGGCGTTTATCGACCAAAGGTGTCAAAACCTTTTGTTTTGCTGCAGCATAAAGGCCAGCAGCATTTTGTGGATTAAGCAGCTGATTAAGTAACAATCTGCCGATCAAGTAGAATTTTGCCGATCAAGTAACAATTTGATGATCAAGTAACATTTTTCTGATCAAGCAGTACTTTGCTGATCAAGAAGCAACTCGTTTATGAGCAACCACATTCAGCTTATAAGCCAAACCTACCTATAGGAGGATTGGTTAATTCTCGAACGTTTGTGTAAGTCCCTGGTTCATCAGCCTTCAGTTCCCCTGCAACGCTATTCTTTATGCTGACGTTATTGACCCCTGAAATAAATGCGATATTTTATTTAAAAAGTAGGTTAGTATACATTCTATTTCATCCTGCCACTACTTTCGTTTTGGAACCGATAGGTGTTAGAAGTTTAATCAAGCTACGATCAACTTCTTGTTCTGACAAGGCCGAAATTGGTACACGCGAAAACCAACAAAACATGTAAACTTGAAAAATATGACGGTTTCTCTTTCAAACGATTTTCAATAAGTGTGTAAATGAAATATTTCAATTCTAGCATTCTTATATTTTCTCCGGTGTCATACATGTCCAATGTTGATGGTGAATTTCTAGCATCATCAAGATGATTTTGCGATAAGCAGCCACCTCTGTTAAGCGACAAATTTCACATTGTTCCTAGGATGACTGCTTAACACAAGTTACTGACTGTATAAAAAAAAAAGAGGCATGCTTGAGTGAACTTACCGATTTCAACATTCGTATAATTAACAGGCGATTGTGTCAGTTTCTTTGATCGTCCCATCGGCTTTTCGTAATCATCGTCCTGGTTATCATTCGAGGTTACAGGTTTGCCTTCTGAAATATAATGCATTTGATCTCAACAAGTTATAAACGTTAAGATAACACAGACAGATCAAAGTGCTACCAAGTGCCGCAATGAAATTGTTTAACAAACATTACTAGGCATAAAGGTTCTATGCCCCCCCCCCTTCACATTTTCCGGCACGTTATACGAAGAAAATGTTACACAATTTTCGCCAAAATAGTTATGCACTTGACAAACATGATGATGATGATGATTCTTATGAATATGCTGCTGATGATGATGATAATTACGATGATGATGATGATAACGACGATTAAAGTGATGATGATGATGATGATGATGATGATGATGATGATGATGATGATGATGATGATGATGATGATGATGATGATGATGATGATGATGATGATGATGTGATGATGATGATGATGATGATGATGATGATGATGATGATGATGATGATGATGATGATGATGATGATGATGATGATGATGATGAGGATGATGATGATGATGGATGATGATGATGATGATGATGATGATGATGATGATGATGATGATGATGATGATGATGATGATGATGATGATGATGATGATGATGATGATGATGATGATGATGATGATGATGATGATGATGATGATGATGATGATGATGATGATGATGATGATGATTTGTTTAACCCATTGAAATTTCATCTCTCCCATCAGGCATTTTTGAGTTGTTTTCAATTAGTAATAGTCTCTTTCACCATACATTTTCTTCAGAGCTCTAGCCCAGTACAATTAGATCCAGGAAATCCGTAAAATAACTGAAACATTGTTGACACGGCGTTTAACACCAAACAAAAAGTATACCATACATGCTAGATGCAATACTCTAAAAATATTAATCATACCGTCAGTATGGACGTTGTAATAGGCCGAGCCTGTCTCCTCGCTTATGGTGTTGGGTCGAGCATAACCCGTCTCTCCGGCAGGGTTAACGTCGCTGTAACGGTTCTCTATGTCCAATAGTTCCCCGTTCAAGGACTTGGCGGAAGGGAGCTTCCGACGGACCGTCATACTCCGTAAGATATGCCTGAAATGTATTTGATATAAATGAATTGGGTTGTTCCTTTGATATAGATTACGTAAAGTATATTTGATTCCTGAATTTGAAAGTTTGATGTTCAGGTACTTGATACAAAAACCGCAGGTTGAAAGGATTTTTGCCCTATTATTTGTCATTTTACGCATATAACATATTAGAAATTATACATATCACTTGAGACTTATTTAGCTTTTCAAATCATTTTATGTTTTCTGGAATTAAATGATGTTGTGTGAGTGTTTGTATCACGTAAACATTAATACAGATGAAATACAATGTTTGGCGGTTAAAGGTTTCTCTTCACAGAGGAGAAACTTATTTGAAAGTCAAAATAAAATGTCTTTGAAACAATACAGTTTTTGTGTTCTTGTTTGACATATAATCAAAAGTAGCTTATGAAAGCCTAAATGATTCACAAAGCATCATATCATCTAAGTATGTACAGTTTACATGCGATATATCTCAAAAGCGATTTAACGCTTTTGTATTCAACTACATGCTAATTCACTGTAACTACTCTTTAAAGAATAAAACCGATCCAACCATGCTACCAATGAATCTTTTTTAGTGAGTATCGTATTGCAGCATAGACTCAATAAAATTAGCAATAAAAGTTCGTGTTAATTATAGTTTCTATGTTGCCCATTAAACAAAGAAGGCCTACGTCCGGACTATCAAGCTCTTTTTATAGATTCACTCGATATAAGTTCTATAATGAAGCATGTTGGTATGCGACTTAAGCTAAACTAAACTATCTAAACATGCACTTCAACACCCCTGCCAGTGTTTGTTGAGAACTATACTTAGGTTTTTTTTAAAGTGTACAGATGAATAGTTCGAAAAAACAATCGCCATATACATGTATCATCTTCGTTTCCCTTGTCACAAAACTCACCCATTGTTTATCTTCATGTCCATGACACAGCAGAGAATGATGACCGTGATGATGATGAGGCCGAAAGCGATGGCTACTGATACTGCAATGGTCAGGAGACTGATAGAATCTGTAAAACGGATGGAAATAGTAAGATCCCGTGTTTTCACCCATTACCAAACAGTACCGACATTTGGCCTGTTCGTTGCAGACGACTCTGGAAAACATTGTGGAAAAAGGAGAAATTGCTCTTAACAAACACATTCTCCTTTTCCCACATTGTCTCTGACCTATCAGTAGATTATTATTCAACTTTATTACATTTTGAAATGTCGTCTGCATATTCTTTCAATCCGGGACAGTCGAAAATTTGGCGTTTTGTAAAGGGACTCTCTAACAGAATGTGTTGGGACGACAGTGGTGCAGTGTTGGGACGATAGTGGTGCGGTGTTGGGACGACAGTGGTGCAGTGTTGGGACGACAGTGGTGCAGTGTTGGGACGACAGTGGTGCAGTGTTGGGACGACAGTGGTGCAGTGTTGGGACGACAGTGGTGCAGTGTTAAAGCGTCGGTTTTTTGTATCGAGGGTTTCGGGGTCAAATTCTCGTTAGATGAGGTGAAATTTGTCGGGACCACCTAACGAATCGGTGCGAGAACTGGTTTAGTATCAAGGGAGCAGTAATCGAGAGTGATTTTGAACAAGCTTCAAGCTTCCTTCACAATCGATGTAAGACAATAGGTAAAAAGATAAATAATGAATAAAAAGAAAGTAGCAAATGTTAGAAATATGATTTAAACACCATTCGTAACTTAATTTATAATCATTTTCAATAATGGCATTTCGGATAAACTGTGATTTGCATTAAATAAATGCGAAACGAGAATCAGGTCCTTCCGTACTTTGATTGAAAAACTTGGTTTATTAGAAATAGGTTGCTCTCCGGCGCACTATGCTCGTATCACATCATCGAAATGTCGACGAGTTCCTACTCTTGGTCTAAGACACTCATTCAATGTACAATGTCTTTCACATTACACAATATACAGGTATGATTAAATTCTTGAACAATGTTATTCATATTGTGCCTCATTATGGGGCTGCAACAATCCAAGCCTTTTAATGTCAAATTTATATTTCTCAATAGAGTCTTAGTAATTAGGTTTAATAACAAATGTGTATTTGGGAGAACTCTTACAGGATTTTCCATAACTGCTGTATGTGACAAAGTTTTACAACATGTATTCATGATTTTATGTAACATTCTAAAATATTCTATTTAAGATACTTTCTTTCGTAAATAAATGGGCTGCCATGCAGCTTAAATTAAAAAAATACAAGTTTAAATACCTGATATGGGTTCCTCCTCTCCCAATCGGGCAAATGGACCACACGCCCCCGTCTCCCTTTCACAATTAGAACAGTCCATGCAGGCCTTATTACAATCAGTTCCCCAGAAGCCGGAAACACAACCTAAACACGATCCGTCCCAACGATCACAAGACAAGCAGTTGTCTCCAAGGCAGGTTCGGTTACAATGCAGTCCCCAAAATCCATCAGTACATATCTCACAATCCCCGTTCAATTGCTTGCAGCTTGCACAGTTTTGGACAGCACACAGCGAGTCGCAAAAGGCACCTGAATATCCCTCCGCGCATTCGAAGCATTCTTCAGAGGACATTGCGCACCCACCCTTACAGTTATTAGTACATGTCTCGTTGCATTCGAATCCTGTACGTCCCGGGACACATTCGAAGCACATTCCGTCGGTTTGAGAGCATGACAGACACCCGTCGTTACATTTTACCTCGCAGTTATCGCCCCAATACCCTCTGATACATGAGTAACAGACACCGGCGGTACGCTTGCAAGTAAACCCATTGCAGTGATCAACCTTGCATACATCTGTGCAGTTGGGTCCGTAAAACCCGCGTCTGCATTCAAGGGATGATCCGTCTGTTCTGTCGCACGTCAACGCGTTCGAATTGGGACATGTGGTACTGCAAGCCTCGCCCCATAGTCCATGCTCACATTCAACGCATCGCCCCGTTTCTATGCCACACCGCAGGTCCTTGCAGTGAGCGTTGTCACACCTATCAGCACACTCCAAGCCGTACCATCCCGCTTTACACGTTACACAGGTCCCGTTGTCTTGGGAGCAGAAACCATCGGAACAGTGCCCATTGCATTTGTTGTGACATGCGTTTCCCCAGAAACCTGGCTTGCATTGAGAGCATACGACACCGATGTCACGATCACATGTGGGATCGATGCATGTCTTGTTGAAGGAATCTGCAATATCTGCAATTCGGCAGGTTTCCATGCATTGTGCGCCATATTTATCAGGTTTACATGTTAAACATTCGCCTGAAGCTCTGTCACAAGTTTGGCATGATTCATCACATGTATCCGTGCAGTTCCGCCCATGGTACCCACTGGCACAGCGCAAACATGTTCCTGTATTTCTATCGCAACCCGATTCGCAATAACCAAAGCAATCGTGCGAACAATTCTGTCCCCATTTTCCGTCGAGACATTCATGACACACACCCGTACCGATCGCACAACTGTCTTTACAATCACAAGAAAAATCGCATGAATATCCCCAAAAGCCAGACGGGCATGTAACACAGTCACCGGTTTTTTGGGAACAATCACACCCTGCCTCGCATTCCTTGCTACAATCATCACCCCAGTAACCGGAACTGCATTCCATACAATGTCCACTCTCTTTATCACATACTAATCCGGCGCAGTTACTGCTACATTGTCGTTCACACATGTTACCCCATGATCCATCGCGGCAGGATTGACAGCTCAGGCTGTATCTATCACAACCATCCAGGCATGCGGGGTCACATGGAACATTGCATCCTCTTCCAGCGAGTCCTGCTTTACAAGCAACGCATTCGCCGGTATATCTGTCACATGCGCCATCGCACGATGAAGCGCAGGATCTTTCGCAGTCGTCTCCCCAATACCCTGCTAGGCAGCTTAAACATGTTCCAATAAACATGTCACACTCACAATGTTCCGTGCAGGTGCTGTTACAATCCTGACCCCAAGTTCCTAAGGGACATCTATTGCAGCGACCCGTGTCCTTGTCGCAACCATCAAAGCACGTCTCGCTGCAAGTTAACTCGCAGTTAGCACCCCACACGCCTTGTCTACAGCTATCGCATGCTCCTGTTGTGGCATCGCAGTACCAGTCACATGTCGTATCGCACACGTTTTGGCAAGTTTTTCCCCAGTAGCCGCTGTAACATGCATTACAAGCACCATCGGTCATATTGCAGCCCAGGTAACACCCGGAAACACACCCTGTGGAACAATCGTCACCCCAGTAACCCGTCGGACAGCTTTCACAGGAAACGACGCCATCTTCCCTCGAACACCGGAAGTCAGCACACAACTTTCGTTCACATGTCTCATTGCATTCCGCTCCCCAGCGGCCAACTTCGCACTCGCCACAATGACCCGTGTCTCGATCACAGTGTGTGGTACTGCAGTTGGAAAGGTCACATGGTTGTAAACAGCCTTCGCTCCAAAACCCGTCTTTACAGTCAGTGCATGCCCCCGTTGTTTGATCACAGGAAGTCGAGTTGCAGTAGACGAGCGCACATGCGTTCTCGCACTCCAGACCCCAGTTTCCGGGCACGCATTCGGTGCATACTCCGCTTTCATCGCATGCCGCACAACCAATGTTCGCCTCGCATGTTTGTCCCAGGATGCCTGTAGTATTTCAGTATTATCAGTACAAAACTTTCAATGCGTTGGACTTACTGAAAGGCTCATATAATTATCCCAATGTCTCTTTGACACTCATGCAATCGTTGTTAAAGATTTCATGTCTAAAATGGCGCATATCGACTTGATGTGTCCCGTTCTTATACCATTGACAGAAGACATTCTACCTTGAAAACTAATTATAATGACCATTTCAATTCAAAAAGAAAAGGCTATAAAATTATCATTTTTAAAGAGTGAATAAAGAACTTGTATGAATGGAACACGGATTTTAGGATGCTTATATTATTGCATGACAAGAGAAAACTGGTCGATCTTAATATACCCCTATCTCGCTCACTTTCATGAGATATGTACGACTTTACAATCTAACGGCACATTCTACCGAATACCTGTGCATTTTCCCTTGATTGACCACCAATTGGCTTTGAAATGGTCTACAAAAATATCAAGGAAGAATACCCATAATTCGTCATCTTGAAACTCATCATTTCGTCGGATTACTTCGGTCGTTATCGGTAAACATCGGTCGGGGCTGGAACTATTCGATGTTAAGCGAATAGTTTCGGCCCAGACCGATGTATACCGATTATGATGTATAGGATGGGTTTAAAAAATGACGGATTATGGGTATTCTACCTTAAGTTCCTTTTCGTTAGCTACTATCATCCTTTGACAAGGGTCTTATGTGAATTGTTTTGAAATGGAAAACAATGGAATGTATGGTGTAGACTCCTACGTGACCTAGTTTGATATTAACGCATGCGCAATAACACCGTTTTATGATCACAAGGCAGTCGGCTAAATAACGCTAATGTGCAACTTAATCTCGATTGTTTTTATAGACAGTTGGATGCATACGTAATTAGATATGCTTATCACCTGCAGACGGTTGTTAAAACTAAGCATACGAGTTTAGTTCACTATACAGTAAAATCTCGTTAATCCGAACACGTCCGTTCCCAACAAAATGAACCAGGTGTCTATAAAATATCTATAGTTGATATAATGTAGAAGAAATGTGTGACTTTTTAGGTTTAATGGTTTCTTTTGCATTTGTGTCCATCTTTATTTGTTTAACCCATTACCAAACGACATTTCACAAGTTTGTTGCAGACGACTCTGGAAAACGTTTTGGGAAAAGGAGAGCAATATCTTCTTTTCCCAAAATGTTTTCTGCCCTATCAGAAGATTATGTTTCAATTTGGGACAGTCGAAAATATGGCGTTTGATAAAGGTTTATTAGAGATTCCTCATGCTAACGAGTGTGGATTATCAACAATATTGGACTTAACTACCGAAACTTCTCATTCAAAGGAAGAAGACATGATATCATTCGCTATACCACGACAGGTGAAATAATTACGAAATATCAGCCAATTCCACTAGTTCTGAGACATTACCTATAGGCGCTTGGATTCAAAAAGGATCGAATCATGTCTTTAGATTTTTGATAACTTGTCTGAACATGCAGAAAAATAGGAAAACCCCACCCTAAAAACGCTAAACCGGAAGTTGCGCTACCGATTTCATCGTCAGCACCATGTTGTTGAGGTAGAGCGATCCCCAGTCGTGCATAGATATTTACATATGATTTCTGTTTTATGCTGCACGATGTTGGTGATTTAATCTCGCCTATTTCATTAAAATAGAATGTGGACCAGCAGCTAAGATTTCGATTGAGAACTTACGCAAATGTTACTAAGACAGATATTTGCTTCGTTTTATTCATTGAAAAATATCTTATCAGCAATACACCTTCATGACATAAGATAGATGGAAACAACAAACCAATATTAACCGAAATGTTTATTGACACGATTCGTGCACCAGAGGATTGATATGAAAAATATAAGGCGAAACGTTTCTGTACGAATATCGGGAACCCTGTGAGTGAAATGCGAGGCTTGGGTAATGTATAAGCCAATCAATAACAAAATGAAAAAAGAAAAAAACCTGATATAAGCTAAAAGTCGTACTTTCCAATCATTTGGAAATTATCATATACCATATAACCTGTCTGTCCGACTAAGTGGCATTGCTGCTATGCGCGCTTAATGACCTCAGCTGTCGATGCGCCTTAAGACACCATTCGACGCTTCTACCCAGCTTTATCTAGTCTTTATTGACAGAGTAGCATTGTGTTTATATACGTTAATAACCAACCAAAACAGTTGTTGGCGCAATGCAAAATCAAATAAAGGTAGAATACCCATAGTCCGCCATTTTTTTTATTCATTCTATCGTCGGATTACCTCGGACGTTCTATATATACATCGGTCTTGGTAGGAAACATTCGCATTAAACCGAATAGTTCCAGCCCCGCCGGTGTATACCGAGAACGGCCGAAGTAATACGACGAAAGAACGATCCAAAAACGGCGGATTATATCGACCAGGTATCGAGATATCTAACATATATTTGATGTTTTCTATAGGATGGTACTCATTGAAAGTGACACTTTTACCAGTTTACTTTCGTCCCATTCCTTTTTGTATTTGTTACAAATTAAATATGTTTAAACCAAATATTCAAAAACCCTCGCTCGTCAGGAAAAAAAGCTTATACATACCTGTAAGTGACATTAGGAGGGAAGCAAATACCAACAGGTGTTGATGCGCCATTGTCTTCTTGAAGTCGGTGGATTCTGAAGAATAAGAAAAAAAACCTGGATTTTGATACGGCGTCGATCCAATCACCTTTAACACATGTCAGTGTTGAATATCAAAATACGTGTTGGTTTCAGTAAAAGTATACGGACTAGTTTTTAACACCAACATAAAAAAACAACAGCATTTGAAAAGGCTACCGAAAGTTAATACCTCTTCTCTAATATTTCGCAAATGCTTTAACCCTTAGCATGTTATGTAATTTTCTGAAAATAGATTTTTGTGTCGTCTGCTTTTCGATGCCTTAAATATCTGCTTATTTTGTTGAAAAGGATACTCAGAGTAACAAACAGGTTAGATCACGGGTCAGCCGCCAATTTACTTGGCGACTGGTCTGGATTTAACCAGTTTGCATTAGCATGAAGTCGGTTCCAGCACTATAAGGGTTTACCCGATTTCTAATATTTTGCAAATATTTTTAAACGCTTTCATCAAGATACAGAGCGATTTATTAAAACAACGGCATACTTTATTGCGTAATCAAACGGGTGTAAAACAAGTGTGATGAACCGTATCTCGTTGTAATGGTTTTCAAGCCATTTTCAATAAATCCCAGTTAAATTGCATAATTGTTCTTGAAGCGGATCACTTTTAACGTTTGTAGTTAAAAAAGCAAATTGTTCGGGGCTGATTATTGCAGGTGCTATAAAAAAGCAAAATCGAATAACAATAAAAGAAGTCGGTGGATTGCAAGGGTAAGGTTAGTCCGAATGCTGCAGACGTAAATATTTCAACACGCAGTTACATCTTGGATCATCCGAATAAGTGTAAGCCGGCTATTGTGTAATGCCCTTTGCACAACCTTGTCCATTTATAGAACAGACTCTTGGAGTTTCTAAGCTTAGAAAGGCAAGATCGACCACCAATCTCAAAATACAGATGTATAGTCGAATAAATGATAAGACCAGCACCATTGAAAGTCAACATGAAAATGTTGGGTTTCTTTTGTTTTGTTTTTTTAAACAAAGACGAACCTCTTTATGAATATATATCATGATAAAGGAAGATCATTCTATATGCATTGAACTTAGTTTCTTTGAGGTTATTGCCGTTTTCAAAAACATTTTATGTATCATATATCAGAGAATTGTTACTTGTCTATGGTCGCTGGATGAAAACCGGGTCTGTCATTATTTTACTGTGTTCAAATTTTGACCTTCTGATCATTATGTTCCCAATTAACCATTCACCAAAACGCAACTTAATGAATATTCATAATGGTTTAACAAATGAGAGTTTGTACAGACCTCCCACAAACAAAAAGGCAAAAAAGACATTGCCTTTAATTGCTCTTATTCGGGGGTTCGTTGCAGTACTATAGATACATTAATAAAAGTGATTGACTGACTAGAGCAGTGTACTGAACCAATATATTCTGAAAATATCATAAACTATTATCGTGCGTGGACTTCATGATTATGCAAACAGGTTAGATCCAGGCCAGCAGCCAAGTAAATTGGCGACTGGCCTGTGATCTAAACTGTTTTTTACCCTGAGTATCCTTCCTCAACAAAATTAAGCAGCATTTTAATCTTTTGGAAAGCAGACGACAGAAATATCTATTTTTAGAAAATAACCCAGTATTCTAAGTGCTTAAAACATTTGACGGGCTTTAGTCGGCCATCCATTGCTTACATTGCCACGAAGCAAAGTTCTTCAAACCTAGGCTTCAACCAAGACCAGCACATACATGGTACAAGGAGCCGTATACTAATAAAACCGTGTCTTCTCTTCACGACAGGCACAGTGTCTTTAGATTTACTTTTACACCGCTTCAAAGGTGTTTCTGCAATTTCAACCCTATAGGTGAATAGCATTTATGCCGAAGATTGTATAGCATTTATGCCGAAGGTTGTATAGCATTCATGCCGAAGATTGTATAGTATTTATGCTGAAGATTGTATAGTATTTATGCCGAAGATTGTATAGTATTTATGCCGAAGGTTGTATAGTATTTATGCCGAAGGTTGTATAGTATTCATGCTGAAGATTGTATAGTATTTATGCTGAAGATTGTATAGTATTTATGCTGAAGATTGTATAGTATTTATGACGAAGATTGTAAAGTATTCATGCTGAAGATTGTATAGTATTTATGCTGAAGATTTATAGTATTTATGCTGAAGATTGTATAGTATTTATGCCGAAGGTTGTATAGTATTTATGCTGAAGATTGTATAGTATTTATGCTGAAGATTGTATAGTATTTATGCCGAAGGTTGTATAGTATTTATGCTGAAGATTGTATAGTTCTTATGCTGAAGATTGTATAGTATTTATGCCGAAGATTGTATAGTATTTATGCCGAAGGTTGTATAGTATTTATGCTGAAGATTGTATAGTATTTATGCTGAAGATTGTATAGTATTTATGCTGAAGGTTGTATAGTATTTATGCTGAAGGTTGTATAGTATTTATGCTGAAGGTTGTATAGTATTTATGCTGAAGATTGTATAGTATTTATGCTGAAGATTGTATAGTATTTATGCTGAAGATTGTATAGTATTTTTGCTGAAGATTGTATAGTATTTATGCCGAAGATTGTATAGTATTTATGTCGAAGGTTGTATAGTTTTCATGCTGAAGATTGTATAGTATTTATGCTGAAGATTGTATAGTTTTTATGCTGAAGGTTGTATAGTATTTATGCTGAAGATTGTATAGTTTTTATGCTGAAGATTGTATAGTATTTATGCCGAGGATTGTATAGTATTTATGCCGAAGGTTGTATAGTATTCATGCTGAAGATTGTATAGTATTTATGCTGAAGATTGTATAGTATTTATGCTGAAGATTGTATAGTATTTATGCTGAAGATTGTATAGTATTTATGCTGAAGATTGTATAGTATTTATGCCGAAGGTTGTATAGTTTTCATGCTGAAGATTGTATAGTATTTATGCTGAAGATTGTATAGTTTTTATGCTGAAGGTTGTATAGTATTTATGCTGAAGATTGTATAGTATTTATGCTGAAGATTGTATAGTATTTATGCTGAAGATTGTATAGTATTTTTGCTGAAGATTGTATAGTATTTATGCTGAAGATTGTACAGCAATGAATATGCTGAGTTATATCTTTTGGTGTTGGGGTTATAGATGTACCATAACGATTTTTTCGCTAATGTTGTTATAACGTGGCTTAACGCAATTGCAACTAGTTCTTTTGCGTTTTCACATCTTCTTAAAATACATGTATTTCTGTTCATGCAAATATGTCATGTAACACATGGAGTATGAATGCAATTAAATATTATTAAACTAAAACCGATACGTCCGGATATACCGTTACATATAGATAATAATATTATCAGTTTGATTCAAGAAACAAAGGATATGTGAAATGGCATTAATATATAAATTGAAAGGGGCTAAAAGCGGTATCAAACCATAAAAGCAAATAGGGGCCAATGTCGTTTACTACTCGAAACTTACGGTGACGTATGCTGTGAGAAAATCGCAGTAATATGACGACAGTGTTCGAGCGGTAGAGCGTCGACCTCTTGCACCGCAGGTCCCGGTTCGAATCCCCGTTAGACGGGGCGAAAACCTCCGGGACTAACCCACAAACCGGCGCGAGTACTGGTGTAGTATCCAGGAAGCACTCATCGAGAATGGCTTTGAAACAACTTTATGTTTCCTTTACAATCGATGTAAAACACATAGGGTAAACTAAATTAATAAAACGCTTCCCTATAAACCTAAAGGTTCCTTTACAATGCCTATTTACAGCTGGCAATGACATAGGCGAATAGGTAAACACTATAAACTAAACATAAGAAGCGTATCTGCATGAAAATGACCGATTCGTTGTTATACTGCGACGCCATCTTCCCTTTGTATACACTATATTAGCTTAGCTTAGAGTCATTACCCAACACAGGTCCCATATTGATCCTCTTCGTCGGGGCCGTTCCTACATTTTTCAGTTTTGAAACGGCTTTCCTGGATACACCAGTACTAGGCTAAGCTCTGAAGTGACTTGCCAAAGGCCACTCCCACGAAACTAAATGACCTCGGTGGGGCTCGAACCCGGGACCCCGTGTTCTGAGTCCACCACCTTAACCACTGGCCAGGACCACACAGGACCCAATTTATGATAATGACAAAGAAGATAGAAGCGGGATATGTAAGACATCTAACAGTCAAACCAGAAGATGTAAAAAAAGCAGCAAAAGTAAATAATTTATGTTCTATAATCTATGTTCAGAAAAACTGCAGGAATGGCATATCAATTGTCTGTATTGCTGAGTTTATCCAAACGCCTTAATAAGCCTGTGAACTTTTACTGGAATTTACAATAGCAAAATCTCTATACCTCAAGGTTAAAAAATGTTCGACATAGACAGAGTTAGAGGTATAGTTGTCTGGAAAATGAATAAGTAGAAATAAAGATCAAATGATTCGGGACCCCCTATTTATCTCGACACACAGAGGAGTTCGACACGAGAAGTTGGATGTATATATGTTATACTGTATATAATTGTTATACGGACAAGCGCAAAATGAGATTTGACATTTACAGACAAATTGATCAAAATCAGATTACGCAACCCTCTTTAAAGATGCAAGTCAATGTGGTAGCGTGACCACTTATATAACTTAAGTCCAGGATACCGTTTTACTAAGCAACTTAAGGGAAATATTTGCGTAAGTCATAACTGATAAGCATGGTAGTATATTCAATGAAAGTACAATATTGCAATGTGACACATCATTGGAAGCGTCTCAAAGAGACGATTCCAATGATTTGTTACTTTGCAATATTGCTTAGCCCAATATTGAATTAAGAGGAATTGCTGTTTTAGACTAACGTAAATCTTAAGCGTAAACTGTTTAGTGAATATGTACCCAGATATCTAACATTTGCCTGGTCAACATCCGAAATCTCATTAAGGAATTTTGATCTACGCACCCATTACCATAGTACAGTTGTATCAATATGGGAAAGCAGTAAATTGATAAAGGGGATTCTGCAGGAATTGTACAGATAAATCCTTGGATTTTACCAGGGTAGAATCTGAAATGCTTGTGAAAACAGGGCAAAACTTGAGCTCGGTTATTGAAAAGAGATTGGGTACATAACTTGCATTACAATACAATACTAAACCAAAAAGAGTATCCATATGTTTATCAATTAACGCATTCCACCCCGATGGAGAGACGTAAAAAAAGACAGATTAACAGGGTCAAAGATTTAAGAGAACACATGCTGTTATAAAATTAAGTTTTATATATCATATCATTTCTTAATGGATCAAACCTTTTATTTGCTATATTTCATTTATGTCATTTTACTTCCAATGTAAAATTGATAATTAAGTGGAGGTAGTTATCATGGATTTAATAACACAATTGTAGATATACATTTAACAAATATAAATGCAAAATCAGACAAATTCGGAAAAGTGGCTCGTTGAAATCTTTTAAAATGATAAATGCTGAATGATTTTCATTTCAATTTATTCTTTAACCAAAGCAAATACAAGTTTTCCACCAGGGATGAAATACCATAATCATTTAAGAAATATCAACGCTAATAACATATATGTATAGTTAGATATAAACATTTAGACAGAGAACACTCACCAATTACTTTGTTCCAACGTCTCCGGTTTTCAAGAACAGTTATTCTTACACCTATTAACACTCAGTTTCGTCTTGTTAATACCGATTCGAGATAGCCACAAAGTCTACCGGTAATTCGCCACAGCGCCCCGTTTTAAACCGCAATCCCTGTTATTGTCATGGATACGGGTCGGTAACGAGCTACTGGGTGCAAGAAAATAGTCCCTGCGTAGGAATCAAACACATTAATAATCTCCCATTACGCAACGTTGTGGCTGCTCGAATTCGTCGACGGACAGCAATCAAAAGTCCCGTTTGAAATAGGTTTATTCAATTAATTATATGGACTAAAACATGCAAATGTTTAACCTTTTACCAAACGCCAAGATTTTCGACTGTCTCAAATTGAAAGAGTTGTGAGACAGACGACATTTCAAAAGGCGATGGAATTGAAAAGTTATCTTCTGATAGGGCAGAACACATTGTGGGAAAAGGAGTAATTGCTCGTTAAGGGCAATTCCTCCTTTTCCCACAACGTTTTCCAGAGTTTTCTGCAACAAACTGGTCAAATGTCGTTATTGTTTGGTAATGGGTTAAAGCCCATTAAAGTATATCAAAAATGGCTGTTTTGAACGTGTTGTCCACAACAAATGCAAAGCAAATCCATGAAATTATGGTAAAAACCAATCGATCAAAAGGCGAATTGCTCATTTCAAACTAGGCTACCTTTCTTACGATGCTTTTGTTTAACCTTTGAGTTTCCTGCAGGTATATTAAGACTTTTAAGACGTACACTTTCAATGTATTATTGAGTATAATCAGCCCTAGATGACAAACCTAGCTGCAAACGACACTCATTTAATACAGTTTGTAAACGATACGGAATGTCATCGTATCATACCATTACGTATGCTACACAGGCTATCCTTTGTAAGGACCGAGTGGACAGAGTGCGAAATGGTTTCTTTGTTATATAAGTCGTATCCAACATGTTTCCAAAACTGGAAAGGTATCGATAAGATTGAGCATTAGAGCTTGTTTCCCAAATACGAACATGAACAAGCCAATGTTCATTACCCATCATCAAATATCAAAAATGAATATTTTTGTTATGTTGTCATTCACAGTCATATAGCAAATTCATTGAATTATGCTAAAAAAAATTGATCGAAATATGATTGCGCGTTTTAAAAAATTTCCCTTTTTCAACACTGTTTTTCCTGATTTAGCCTTTGAATTTCCTAAGAGTATATAAGGACCTGCAATAGCAATGTATTAATGAGTTAATCACGCCTAGATAACAAACCTAGATGCAGACGATAGCCGGTTTTTTTTAAACTACGTAAAACGAAACGGAATACCATCGTATCATAACATTATGTATTCTATCCCGGCCATCCTTTGTACGAGTGGGCTGAGAATGGTATAATTTCTTTGTTTTATAAGCCGCATTCAACATTGCTCCAAAATTGATATCGTGAAGTCAGCAGAAATACGAACTTTTGTGCCCAGACTTGACAACGGACGACACTCATCAAAACTGGGAATGTACCGAAAAGTTCAACCATATTTTTTTTGCCAATTGGAACATGAACAAGCAATTGTTCATACCCCATCATTGAATATCAAAAACGAATGTTTCCGTCATGCTGTCCTCAACCAACGTAAAGTCATAAAAATAGGTTAAAAGCCAATCTGATAAAAAATGGATTGCTTTTTTCAAGGAATGATCCCTTCGTCACACTGTTTTATTAGATTTGTATTGCTACAGATGCATCAAAACGTACAGCATCAATGTTACAATAGGACAATCATCCCTAGTTGACAATTCTAGCTGCAGTCGACAATCATTTAAAATACAATACGTAAAAAGATACGGAATATCGCTGTATCATAACATTACGTATGCTAGATACCCTGGCCATCCTTCGCATGGACTGAGTGGGCAAAGAGCGGCATGATTTCTTTCGGTTCGTTTGCTTGTTGTTGTTGGGGTTACTTTCTTAGTGCACCCACTTCCCTCAAGTGCAAGTTTTGATACTGGTCCTTCCCCTCCCTACTTTTTGTTTATTCTAATACTAATTTTCAATACTTTTTGGTTAGCCTTACAGTTTCATACTTTTTCTTGAGATAGCCCTTCTATCCCTACTCTTGTATGAAATCAATGTAGAAAGAAAATGTGTAAATTTATGAAATGTTAGTTATCGCTTTTTTTATTGCCGTTTTGTTCTAGTTTATTTAAAGACTGTATTTGTTCATCGGAGCTTTGAAAGTAAATCAATGTGAAAATTGCTCTATTTTTCTAATAAATCGGTTAAATGTCCAAAACACGCAAATGCACAAACTTCAGCAATATTTCCCGGGTTTTTTTTCCCATGAATTTCTTTTTTTTTTCTTATTTCGAAGAAGAAGAACTAATGACCTTCAAGAGGATTAACATATAAAAAACACAAACAGCCATACTTTTCCCTACCTTTTAAAATTTGTATATCAGTTGTGAAGGAAGCTCTTACAACTTGGAGTTCAGCACTCTTGGTTCTCTTTCCCGTATACACAACCAGTACTGGCGACACATTTAGATCAAAGATAAAAAAAGGTAGCAAAGCTACTCGCGGGTTTTGAACCCGCAGGCCGATGTTCAATTCCCTCGAACTGCCCTCTGAGTGTCAACCTTATTTGAGAATACCACCCCTTCAGTGTACGTTTTAATCTTCCAACCATACCATATCAGTATTGTGTAGGCAAGTTGTATTTGGTTCTTATTACAATCATTGCTTCCCAAACATGTTTGATTATATCGAGAGCATTGCCTTTGTAGAACATGATATGTGGCCGTATAAACAAAAATCTTTAGACAATCACTGTATATAATCGAATGGAGAACATTCCGAGTATACAGGGATTATACCTCTTATAGTCAAACGGTCTGAGGTCATGCGATTGATATAGTTTAATCGCTTTGCGGTTAATGAGTTTAACACACGAGTTAACAAAAAGGCATCAATAATCTCGGATTTAGTGCACCATCTGAAGTCATGGTAGGAGTGTGTGGGAAATCCGAGACGGTCAATAAATGTCAATAAATGCATATCATCGCGGTAAATAATGGCTTGTACGCAGGCACCCGGTGGTACAGAAATGTAGTGTCGTGAGTCCATCGAACTAAACGTTCACCGCAACCATAAGCCACCCCGTAAACATTTTGAACACATCCATCCATTCATTGAATTAAATTGCGTTATAAGGGTCATAGTTGGTTTGAGGCGTTCGGTCTTGTACCTCTTACGGAGTCCCATTTAGACATTTTGAGTTTCGACTTCTGGTGCATAGTTTTGCTAGAAAGAACACTGATGTGTTTCCTGAATAGATGATAGTCCTGCTACGCTCTCAATGATCGTTTTGATTGCCTATTTCAGGACTATTTGTTTGGGATGTATTAACACAAATGCCGATACCTCGGCTAGATTTTACAGCTTGTGCACTGATTTTCGGACGGTACTAGTACACTTTGCTCCGTAAAAAAGAGACGATTGAGGTGTCCTTTTTATTTCAGTTTTTGAGGGTTGAATGGCCCAACTTGATACCAATGTATTTAGCTAAGCGTAAAAATCACTATGCTTCACTTAGCAGTCTTGAAAAAAGCAGATTTAACATTGGAGTCAATAGGAATTCAAGATCTCAAAAGTAACAGGTGTATTACCGTACACGTTTTATGTAGCAATTTTCGGACGGTACTAGTACACTTGCTCTGTAAAAAAGATGGTTGATGGGTCCATATCATTACTTGTTTTGAGGTTTTATGGGACCGTCTTGGTGTTTCAGCGAAAAGAGCTATGGGGAGCAAACAGAAGTCTTAATTCGACAGAGTCTATGAAATGCATAATTCAACATTGGGGTCAATTGGAATTCAAGATCTCAAAAGTAAGATCTTAAAAGTAATCGGCGAGGAATCCTGCGTGGCTCAGTTGTTAAGGTTGTTGACTTAGATCTTGGGGGTCCCGGGTCCCAAGTTAATTCAGATCTCTAGCCTTGCACTGTTCCTTCCAGGAAAGCTGTACCATAACTGAAATGGTGTTGACACGTCGTTAAACACCATACAAACAATCACAATGAGATAGAGGAGAATGGAAACAAACTTTAACAAGAAACCGTTTCATGTCAGATTGTCGCCAAAATTGTTGGCTCAATGCAGAAGCTTTGCCTTTTAAAGGGGGGATGGGGGGAATTGGGGGGGGGGGGGGGGGGGCAAGCTGTATTGAAAACTTGATGAATAAGTAAATGTCTTCGAATGGTCTTCGATGAATTAGTTCCATTTTGTCTCTTTATTCGGGGGGCTGTCTTCAATAGTCTTTTCTTAGTTAATTCGCATTATTTCTGTCATGACCAGTCCCTAAGACGCAATTGAATAATGCCGTAAAAACAAGCTATTTTGCAAAATGTTGAACCGATTAATGACACCCGATAGCCCAAGAAAGGCGATGTACATAGTGAGTCAACATTAAGAACAGGACATGTGATATCCCAGAAGGCTGTTAATATGTCATGGCATGAATTCCCCTTGCATGCCTTTCACCCGTTTACTTCATGGTGGCTCTCTTTGGTCTGCATGAAGAAGATGACTTATAAAAACCATTGTGACAAAAGGTGAAGTTGCAAGTAACGAGTAACTTCTCCTTGTATCACATGGTTTCGGCTTCAGATCGCAATAGATATGCAACCTGCCGTATTTGAATGCTTTTAATTACCTTACTTACCATAGTTGTTTTACATCGATTGTGAAAGAAGCTTAAAGCTTGTTCAACGCGTATTTCGGTGACTGCTTCCTAGACACTAAACCAGTACTCGCCGATTCGTGGGTTAGTCCTTTTTAAACTCGTGTAACGGGGATTCGAACCCGTCGACAGTGGTTCAAGAGACCAACGCTCTACCTCAGCACCGCTGTCGCCCTCATGTTGCGCGTATGGTGAAATACCATATTGGGAAGGGGGAAGGTATCATATATTGCAATTAACAACTAGAGCACTTGATGCCCTCCCTCCTTGTATTTGATGTGTTACAAACGTCAACTGGCAAACAAGAGGTATTTTATCGAATCTGGGGAAGGGAAATGCAAAACATGTTAAAAAAAACACTTTTAAAGGTAAATGGCAAAATATTTATAACATATTTCGTCTACAAGCACATTAATTCTATTTTTTGTTTACTTATTTTTGTTTTCTAATCTTTATTGATGTAAGCTAGTACAGCTTCTAGTCATATACCAAATACATATTCACAATTACTTTTCACAACATGGTTCCGTCGTCTTAAAAACAATCTACTAATATCTAATAGCTCTCTCTCTCTCTCTCTCTCTCTCTCTCTCTCTCTCTCTCTCTCTCTCTCTCTCTCTCTCTCTCTCTCTCTCTCTCTCTCTCTCTCTCTCTCTCTCTCTCTCTCTCTCTCTCTCTCTCTCTCTCTCTCTCTCTCTCTCTCTCTCTCTCAGTTATGTCCCCTGATTAATGGCGGTCGTGTTTATTTTGACGGAGAAGATCGACCGAGAATATCGCTAAAATGGGTATTGAAACAACGTTATGGAGGGCCCGAATAGGTTGTTTTGTCCAGCCGAGGAAGTCTTTCAAGCGTCTGGATACTTTATTGGTACCAAGAGGACTATTTACACTGTCGGTGAGACTGTTTCTCTTTCTGAGTTTGATAACATGTGGTGACATTGAAAGTAACCCCGGCCCAACAAAGCCGCAGCATAGAAACACCAGGCAAACGGCTTTGTCATTCGCAACACAGGAACGAAATGACCATCCCTCTCCTAGGGTCAGTGAAAATGCTCACACACAAGCAGACAGCTCTCAAATCCACAATGACTTAAATTTGTCTTCAACAGAACAGATGTTTAATTTCCTGAGAAGCATGAAATCAGAATTGTCTAGTCAGAACGAAAACGTTAGAACTGATTTAGCAACCATGAACACAAAAATAGATACAATAACTAGTTCCCTCAATGATCTCAAAATTGAAAATGAAAAACTGAAGAAATCCAATCAGAAGCTTGAAGCAGAAGTCTCGCATTTGTCAGCAAAGATAGACAACATAGAGGCACAGTCGAGAAGGAACAATCTGCGTTTTTATGGTTTGAACGGAAATTGTGAAGAAGAATGGAACATCACTGAAAATAAGATAAGAGAATTCCTCTCTATTGAATTGAAGATGCCAGAAATGACAGAGGTAGAAATTGAAAGAGCCCATAGGTTAAGATCAGGTGAAGATCAAGATCGTCGTCCTATAATTGTGAAATTCAACAAGTTTAAAGATTGTCAAAGTATTTTTCAGAAAGCGAAAGAAGTGTTGAGCAGGGATTCGAGATTTTCAGTACAACTGGACTTCACAGACCGGGTTAAGCTTCATAGAAGGGAGTTGGGTAAAGAAATGGTGAAAGCAAGGCAGGACGGGCATTATGCAGTGATACGGTATGATAAACTAATCATAAACAACGATATTTTTAAATACGATGATAGTAAAGGGTCAGTTTTGTGTATTGGTCAGCGAGCGAGAAGGGTTGGATATCGAGGTGCACGTGGTTTAACGGACCAAGCAGACGATAGAAGTACACAACACACAGGTACCGAGGGAGGGAACAGGAACAGCGTCGTCGCATCACCCTTGGTTACCGATGAGCGTCGTAACAACGACTCTGTCGCATAGGGGGAGGGCCGAGGCCTACATTGTACTGACTTTTCAACTAATAACTCAACCAAAACAGACTTGTTTAATCTTAATATATTAACTTGGAATATAGAAGGACTTTATAAATGTATTGATGATGTTCAACTCAAAACTTACCTTAGCAAATTCAATATTATAGCTTTGTGTGAAACATGGAGTAAGCAAAATACTGATTTTAATGGCTTATTAAATGGTTATACACATTTTGGATACTTTAGAAATATGCAAAGAAATCTTATTAGAAATAATGGCGGTGTTAGTATCTTTGTTGGAAATGATTTGATTCATAAAAAGCTAATAACAAGAATTTATTCTCGTTTCAGGGATTGTATTGTTTTGTTGTTTAACGGCTCTTTATTCGATGATATGAAAGATGTTGTGCTCTATTTCGCATACGTATCGCCAGAGGGTTCGCCAATCTACACAAATCAAGAAGAAACAGATGGTATTAAGCTTTTGCAAAATAATTTTTCTATTATTGTAGCAGACTATCCCGATTCTTACTTATTCTTAGCGGGGGATTTAAATGCACGAACAAAAAACCTTCTAGATTATATCCCAGCAGATGACATTAACTATATATTTGGAGACACAAACTATAACGGGGATTCTTTTGACATGCCTAGGCAAAATAAAGATAACCTTAGACTAAATTTGTTTGGTAAGTCACTTTGTAATCTTTGTCGTGTTTATGATATCCATATACTTAATGGAAGAGTTTTTGGGGATACAGATGGTAATATTACATGTGTCGCCAATAACGGAGCGAGTACAGTCGATTATAATATTTGTAGTTCGGGTTTATTTAAGTATTGCACAAATTTCAAGGTAGAAAATAAAACGGAATCGGATCATTTCCCTATTTACTGTCAATTGACATTTAATAAAACACCACCACCTCAAATAGGTGATCAGTCTCAAGAGGAAAAGTATTACTCTCAAGTACGGTTTAAGTGGTCAGTTGACCAATCAGAAGAGTTTCTGAGCAGTTTTAATACAACTTTCCACGCTATTAAGGATGAAATATGTACTTTAGCAACACATGATATTGACCAAAGTATTAGATTATTAACAGATGCATTTTATACTTCTGCACAGAGAATGAAGGTTAAGAGTAAAAATTCTAATTTTAGAAAGATTAAGAATTCACAGCCAGAATGGTGGCATAACGAATGTGAAGTCATTAAACAGCAGAAATATGCAGCCCTTCGACGTTTTAGGAACAGTAATGATCATAGGGATCTTCAGATTTACAAAACCAAAAGAAACCAATTCAAATATGTCTGCAAGCAGAAAAAAGCGGAGTACCTAAAATCCCAAAGACAAAAATTGATAGATAGTAGAAGAAACCCAAATACATTTTGGACTTTACTTAAATCGAAAGATAAGACAGAGAGTTTAGATCCATCAATTAATGGAAAAGAATGGCTAAACTACTTTAGTGGTTTACTCAACGATGAGAATTACAATGCTTCTATCTATAATATAGAGGAAATAATCCCAGATGACAATTCTGGTCAATTGAATATCCCAATATCTAATCAAGAGGTAAGAGACAGTATTACTAAACTTAGTACTGGTAAGAGTCCCGGAACGGATGGTCTAAGTGTGGAATTCTTTAAACATACCATAGAAGATATATTACCTACATTGACTTGCATTTTCAATACTATATTTGATAAAGGCACAGTGCCCACTTCATAGAAGATATACTCTGCCTACTTTTTGCAGACGATATTGCCAGTTGTGCGGATACCGCTATTAAACTTCAGCGCCAAATTAACGTAATAGAAGAATTCTGCACAACAACCGGAATGGAGTTGAATTTAGATAAGACCGAAGTTATAGTATTTAGAAATGGCGGTTACCTAAGAGATTATGAAAAGTGGACTTTTAAAGGGGAGATACTA
The DNA here is from genome assembly GCA_947846245.1 of Cerastoderma edule. NCBI lineage: Eukaryota > Metazoa > Mollusca > Bivalvia > Cardiida > Cardiidae > Cerastoderma > Cerastoderma edule. The sequence goes on along the minus strand of OX401405.1, from coordinate 35,955,384 downwards.
AAAACGACATCAATGTATAAGTATATGGGTCTATTATTTACTCCAATGTTAGTTTGGACATCTGCAAAAACCAAATTAGCAGCACAAGCACAAAAGGCTTTAATTTGTATAAATACTTACCAGCGTAAATACGGTTATCTTTTACATAATGAAATGTTTAAACTATTTGATTCGTTGGTCAAACCAATACTTTGCTTCTCAGCGGAGATATGGGGGTATGAGCACTGCAACATTATCGAATCTGTACAATACAGTTTATGTAAACGATTTCTAGGGGTAAATCATTCTGTTAACTCGTGTGTTGCTCTCGGAGAATGCGGTAGACTTCCTTTAAGTGTGACTTACCAAACAAAAGTAGTAAAATATTGGTGTAAATTAACTAAAATGCGTGATTCAAGGTACCCCAAACAGTGTTATTTGATGTTAAAAGATCTGGATAATGCAGGAAGAATTACATGGGCTACCAAAGTTAAAGACCTTCTGTTTCGTAATGGGTTTGGAATCGTTTGGATATCTCACAATATTGGGGATTGCAATATGTTTGTAAAACAATTTAAACAAAGGCTTATAGACTGTGCTAATCAAAATTGGCGATCCGATATTAACAACTCTACGCGGTGTGATTTTTATAAGCAATTTAAGTCTATGCTTACACCAGAAACCTATCTGAACATGGACATTTCTTTTTCTTTCAAAAAAGCATTTGCGAAATTCCGTTGCTCAAGCCATAGATTAAGAGTGGAAACGGGCAGACACATGAACGTAGCTAGAAAAGATAGAATTTGTCTTTACTGTCACAATAATTACAATCAAACTTTTGTCGAGGATGAATATCATGTATTTTTCGTATGTCAAAAGTATGCAGAAGTACGAGCACAACATCTGTCTGTCTGTCTCTCTCTCTCATCCTTTCATCATGGTACATCGAGGTTGGCACTAGATTCGATTTAATCAGACTTCTACGACTGAATGATTGCAGGAAGTTAACACTATTATGCAAATATATATATTTTCTTTTAGAAATCTAGCTGATTTGTATTTTGGGTTTAAATTCGTTTTCTATAGAAACCGGTTATCATATGTGTTATTTTGAACAAAACTATATTTTGCAGTTTGCATTTACTAAATTTTATAAATGTTTTGTTTAATCAGGGACATAACAATGTATGCTATTGGACGCGGAGTCCTTATGATATTTATTTTGGGCCGGAGGCATTTTGTACAAATAAAACATTCTGAGTTCTCTCTCTCATCCTTTCTCTCTCTCATCCTCGCTCTCTCTCTCCGTCTGTCTGTCTCTCTGTCTGTCTGTCTCTCTCTCTCTGTGTCTCTCTCTCTCTCTCTGTCTCTCTCTCTCTCATCCTCTCTCTCTCTCTCTCATCCTCGCTCTCTCTCTCTCATCCTTTCTCTCTCTCATTCTCTCTCTCTCTCTCATCCTTTCTCTCTCTCTCATTCTCTCTCTCTCTCATCCTTTCTCTCTCTCTCTCTCTCTCTCTCTCTCTCTCTCTCTCTCTCTCTCTCTCTCTCTCTCTCTCTCTCTCTCTCTCGTGTTAACCTTGAGGAGGGTAGAGGTCAAAGGATTATACCTTTTTATGTTTGTTTCATGATGGTTGAAGTCGTTTTATACACCAAATGCTTAACATTGCATAGGGTTGGTCGTTTTAAAAAAAATGATTATGTTCTGAACTTTTCTCCTACAAACCCCTAGTTCTTGAAATCTTATTTGATAAAAAGGATCAATGACAGTAAAGTCATTATTACACGGGCATGTCTATTGTTTCAACGAAAGAACTCATCTTTTACTTCCCTTTAATGACCCCACTTTCTGAAATGAAATACCATTTTCACACCTTACTGTAGTAGGACCCATAATGGCGCATTAGGTAAAGTGTTCTCCAAACCGATCAACACTCAGGTTGTCGATTGTCGCAGGTTCGAACCTAGCAGCCGGTAACATAACATGCTGTATTCTTTTTCGCGTTTTTTTTTTACTTAAATACACATTATGACATGTTTATTTCTCATTATATCGTAACCACCATTACATTAGAAAAACAGATCACTGTTTCATTCCCTAAACTAAACAAGTACTTCACAAATAGATGAACAAACATTCTGCACATCTACACACGAAAATGTGCTTTGTTACACCCAATGTCGAAGTAAAACAACAGTTTTGAATTAATTTCTTCAATTATCGTTTTTAACTTTCAGTTTTGAAAAAGAATATAAGAGAATTGAAGAAATTACACCAAAACTGGTAACTCAGTATCAATAATCACCATATTTGATGGGATTTCGATATATATTGACTTTTAGAACTATTTTCTAGGCGAATGTAGACTCAATCACTCTTTTCTCGAGAGAGTGAGTTTCAAGATGATGGGTTATTGGTATTCTGCATTACATTTATGTGAAAAACTTTTGATACAAGTGGAGTTGGTCTGTATATTAAACACTTTTGATACAAGTGGAGTTGGTCTGTGTATCATGAAAACCTGTTGGACCGAGATGTTACCTCCGGGTAATAAACATGCAGTCCTGCTTTGGTCCAAATAACAATCGCCATATGACATTACATTAACTGTTCTTTAACTGCAAATATAATTACAATATTTATATGATGTAACTGTTAGATGACGAAGGACATGTAAAAGCTTAGACGTAAGCTGAAAAGTACATGAGGTTAGGTTTTCTATACAGCAGAATCAATATACGTCGAAGTTCAAGGGAACCACTTGTAAATGTTCGATATAGAGAGGGATCGACGTACACATGTCTGAAAATATATTGAAACAACGTGAAATGTTAAACAAACAAATCAAACACACACGAAATCAAACACTTTCAGAAAGTTTCGATTCAACAGGAAGCAGTAACGTATCCCCGTGTTCGGCTCTATCAAACCCTGTAGACCCGTATTGTTCGATTTTCACCTCACACGAACCGGACAAATTCACGCTCTTCTGCCCCGTATCTACTTCCAAGGCCCCACTCTCGCCCCCAATAATTGCCGATTTATCAATGTCACTTCCCGAGTCCATATCCCTCTCCTCTATCCCCTCTTCCACGTCCCGGAGTCTCTCTTCCTTGTGCGACATGTGCAGTAGCGACAGTCCCCTGCGTCCGATGGAATGATCCATACTCAAGCGTTTCTTCGCGTGGAGCTTATTATCCCGTTCCTTGTCCTTCTTCCCTCCGTGTATGTTGAACAGACTGAGTCGCCGGGTGTGCCGGGAGCGTTTCGCAGGGGGCGGGGACGAGTCCATCGTCTCCAGCTCTTTCCGGATCTCGAGTAGCCGCATCCTCTCTTCGTAGCGCAGCACCATCTCCGTGTACTTGCTGCGCAGGCTCTTCAGCTGCATGTGAAAGCCCTTCAGTCGCAGGTCCTTCCCCTCCTTCAGATACACAAGCACGGCGTCGTCCTGCGTCTCCTGCATCTGCTTGCTCGACTTCTTCCGGATGTTGTTCACCAGGATACAGAACACGCCCATCGCCGCGTACACCGTTACCGTGGCAACGATGAACTGCATCGCCCCGTACGAGTCGTATTCGTTGACCGCCGCCTCGTCCGCCATACCAGCAGCAGTGCCGCCTAGTGAGTGTGACGTGTTGGTTGTGTTTGTGACGTCACTGATAGCGAACTGCTCTGTCGATTGTGCGATGTTGGTCGAGACATCCGAATGGTCCGCCATTTTGGATTCCAGCACTAATGCAGGACTGCGTGTGAATTGTGTGTGTATTATGGAATGTTTGTAACTTTTTTTGTCGTTATAACATTGCTGGTTGTATGGTCCGAATGGCAATGTTAAATGCCAACAGGGTTTGTATTCCAGAACTGTGTATAAAGACCAACTATAACAGACATACACTATATTCCTTGCTATACCCGGAGTCGACACCCAAGACTTGAGGTCAAATGAAAGTTTTTTTCGTGTTCAATAGCCATGAAGTTCTTCAATTCCTCTATAAATACATTGTGAAAAAATTCCATTCAAATATCATTCCAATTGACGTAAAGCATGTTTACTTTATCAAACGGGAAACTAAATGGTTACTGACCAGAGACTCGTTTCTTTCTCACTAATTAAGTCTCGAGAGTAATCACAAAAGAAATGAAAATTGTCACTGCGAGTTGTAAAGAAATCGGTAGACCGTAAATATCAGCTTGAAATACATTGATTCCTTCTCGAAACATAATGTTAGTGTGTGTTTATCATATCCTATTATCTAACGCTAATCAAAATAAAAAAGTAAGATTTCTTTCCGTTCACAAAATAGTTTCACTACGACAGAAGAATGAAAGCATATTCAATAAACAAATTACGAAATTCGACACACGCACTCTACGATATATATCCAAAATCAACACTACATGTGTAATATAAATCGAGTCAGTATGCCAATTTTGAATGTAAACGTTTATTTACGTGATAGGTTTTCGAAAATACTTTCATATTCATAAACACCTTTTACCTCAACCCTGTCCTTATAAATACGTCTTCTATTGCTATTGCGCTTGCAACATAAGTCACTAGAAACTATTGTAACAAAATGAGAAATCACTCGTAATGAGTGATTTCTCATTTTGTCACATTATTTTCTGGATTAAATCGTAAAGTACATATATACTCTTATTTCTTTAAATTTTCGTATGCGTTTGGTCTTGCTTGATTTAGCAGTCATCAAAATCCATTAGAGAAGTAGTATAGCAAATCTAAAGGATATTTCATTCCCTTGTTCCTACGAGTCAACTAAAAAGAAAAACGACTAAAGAAAAGAGGTTTCTTTTTCAAATCTGAATAAACTATTGTTCCGAACAAACTGTTGATATTGTTCACACAAGATACAATATAAATCAACCAAACGAACACTTATAAGAAATAACATTAAATGGATGACAATATTTGATTTCCCCTATAACCCATTACAAAACAACAATAACGATATTTGACCAGTTTGTTGCAGACGACTCTGAAAAACATTGTGGGAAAAGGAGAAATTGCTCTTAATAAGCAATTTCTCCTTTTCCGCCAATGTTTTCTGCCTTATCAGATGATTTTTTCCCATTTCATTACATTTTGAAATGTCGCCTCTTTCAATTTAGCAAGGTCGAAAATCTGGCGTTTGGTGATTTAGCTTTTTATCGAACATCTCTTGAACTTCGACCATTTACATGTGTTTTGCGGTGCCCGACTTCAACACTGTAGAGGAACACCTTCAGCTTAGATATCCATACAGTGTACGAGGTCGACCTACCTGTACAGAACCATTAGACATTCATCGACTCAGTCAGCCTTGTGGTTAGAGTACAGAACTGAGAATCACATGGACTCTCTCCGCGTAGGTTCAAATCCCGGTTTGAATTTTCATGGGAGGTAGTCTCCCGAGTGACTTATGGAATGGTGGTGGTTCTACCTGGCTTGACCAGCGCTTATGGGCAGTCGAGTATGGGAGCTTCCTCCATCATTGAGACGGGCAACGCAAATAAACTGAAATAATGTTGACGCGATGTAAACACATATAAACTCCCCCGGCTTACCTCCAATGAAGAGCAAAGTGCAATGTACATGCATGCGTTAAAGGGAGTATTGGGAAGTCGAATTTAAAATGATAAATTAAAAACTGTTTGACTTGCATACATTTGGGTATGAATGAAAAGGAAAGTTTATATCAACGTATGCACTCTTTACACCGTTCGAAAACAAATAATGTCTTAAGATGTCTATACGAGGCGTATTACATCAAGGGAAAATGTCGGCTAAACGTATCCCCATTCTTACATTCAGAAATTTGCGATTGATTTAGATTGTAAATGCAACTGCAGACGCGATATTTTTGCAAGTAAATAAATTGCATTGTGATAAACGGATAAATTGCTCATTAGGACCAATTTTTTTCATCTGTATGAGTGGTTTCTCGGATATTCTGTAGCATATGTGTTAGCATGGTGTATTTTAGTCAAGGAGTAAGCAAAAGTTAAGGCGTGATACACTTTATTAAAGTTTATCCATGTTGCATCTAGGCAGTTGGTCTTTTCATTAAATAACGGTTCTTTTAATGATCCATGCTCAAATTTCTGCTTATGCTACAATAGTTCAAAGGTAGTTGTTCACAGATGAAAAAATATGAAAGTCATAATAAAATGTTGATGAAACAATACAGGTTTTGTACAGGTTCAGATAAACTTTTGCTTATATATGAAATTTCCTCTTATATCACAACCATTTCTAACCAAAAATGCAAAGAAATTGTTATGTTCAGGCCCGTAGTTGGGCATACGCCCGTACGCCCGGGCGTATCATCATTTTTTTAACTTGAAAAAAATAAATGTCTTTTAAAGTCCAAAAATGTGGGAAACAAGGTCTGTCATTCCGTGGTACTGATGACGAAAAGAGCAATTTCATCAGCTTGCTTAAGTATCAGGCCAAGTACAACCCTATTATGGCTGAACACTTAAAGAATGGTGACCCGAGAACAATGTATACATCGCCTGACATTCAAAATGAATTAATAGAAATATGCGGTTGCTTTTTGCAGAAAGAAATTGTTAACAAATGCAACAACGCATTTTGCTTCGGTTTTATTGCTGACGAAGCTACAGATGTGGCTACCATTGAACAAATGGCCCTTTGTCTCCGCTACTTTGATCAGGAATCAAGCTCAATGAGGGAAGATTTTCTGTGTTTTGCAGAATGCGAAAGTACAACCGGTGAAGCTTTGTCCAGATCATTTCTCGAACAACTTCGAGAAAATTGTATTAACATCAACCGAATGCGAGGACAAGGGTATGACGGGGCCGCAAATATGTCTGGCAGGCTGAAGGGCGTTCAAGCCAGAATCAAGCAGATTGTTCCGGAGGCCGCTTACACGCACTGCAAGGCACACTGTCTCAATCTCGCAATTATTCACGCCTCTAAAGAGCCCTTTATGCGTACGATGATGGACAAAGTACAGGAGATCGCCTTTGCGTTCAACTATTCAGGGAAGAGGCTCCTTTGTTTTCAAGAGTCCTTGGCTAATGACACAGCAAGTCGTCAAGAAATGGAAAGACGCACAAAACTGCAATCATTATGCGAAACTAGATGGGCGGCTCGTGCTGACGCACTCAACACATTTCTGTCATCATTCAGGACTCTGGACACGGCGTTACATCAGTTGTCTACAGGAGGTGACAGTAAGGCAGGGTGCCATAGAAACGCCATATTACGTTTCGACTTCATCATTACCCTCGTAGCTGCTGAACACATATTGTCGGCTTGTGTGCCCTTGTCACAACTGTTACAACGGAAGTCCTGCGACCTGAACGAGGCTGTAACGGAAGCGCGTGTATTGCTAAAACTCATCAGGGATGAAAGAAATGATCCCCTGGTTTGGGACACCTTGTTCCAGAAGGCAACGGATCTGGCAGCTGACGTTGGAATTGAGTCTTCGTATCCAAGAAATATACAGGGCAGGGCTCAGCACAGACCCAATGCTCCCGCAGAATCCGTAACAGATTTCTGGAGGGTCAACATGTACTTGCCATTCGTTGACCATCTGTGCGGGGAACTTGATACCAGACTGCTTCAAGAAGGAGAAAGGTACAAGGTACAGCACCTGATACCCAAGAAAGCGCCAAGTCTAAATGAAGAGGTAGGTTCAAATGAATCGCGTTACGCTGTTTTGATGCACGTCACTTCGGAAGTCATTTTTCATTTTATCATTAAAGATATTATATAATGTACGTATATTACCTAAAACCCTTCCTCTGATAATTCATATCAAATAAAAAGCTGTGCGCGAATGTGTAATCATTGTCATACTTGGAGCTCTACAGGTTTCTTATGTAAGATACATAATCAGAAAAATCACAGGCGTACATAGAGTGGAATTAACACTTACCTAAATATCTCGGATGTAAAAACATTTTTAAGCCTGCTATTGAAATTATCTGATTGCCTTAGTCGGTCAATTTATTGTGAATAAACGTAAGTGTGTATATGATACATAGCATTAGATTAAAATTGAACTAGATCAATCAGTTTTAGGACCTTTGGTACTTTTCATAGGCAAATATGACATATTCAAATGTAATTATTATATTCTTTTTGAAATACCTACATATGAAATTAGCATGATGCTCATGTCCTTTATCAAATTATTACTATCAAAGATAAATTTTGAGATCGCAAACATAAGCGAATAACACTCCTTTGAATGCTAGTCAGTGGTAACATTTTTTTTATTCAAATATGATTCTAAAATAATGTGAAACTTAAATTTGGAATATAAGTTGATTACGACAGTGCAAATGCGGTAATGTAGCAATCACAATCTTTTTACCACAGGTCATTAGAAAGATTCACGCGGCATGTGCATCGGACCTGACGGCGGACATTGACCAGTTCCTGAGTGAGGTGCGGCGATGGAAGGCCCGCTGTCAGACGTCAGAAAACCCAACCGACTGTCTCCAAACGGCGCTGTCGCAGATCAATAGAGAGCTGTACCCAAATGTCCATGCCTGCTTCTCCCTTCTTCTCGCAATGCCGGTGTCGACAGCCTCGGCTGAAAGATTATTCAGCACAATGCGAAGGGTAAAGACGTACCTCAGAAGTACCATGACAACAAAGAGACTGTCTGGCCTAGGTCTCCTCAACATTTACAGGGAGAGAGAGATTGACTCAGAAGCGGTGGTGGATACGTTTGCCAGAAGAAAGGAGAGGCGGCTTTCTCTTATATTCAATGTTTAGATGGATTCTAGCTTGATACATGTTCAATAAATTTATTTCACATGTACGTGTACACACATACCTTATAAGTTACACTTGGTCACTTACACTATGTCACAAAAGAAGGGCAACGTTTGTGAGTAATATGTCTTCTCTATGTTTGAAAAATTTGATACTTTTTATTTCCAATAAAGTGAATATCATTATAATAATGATTATGATCAGCTGACCGTTTTGATATTTCATAGTTATTTGTTTTTGGATTTAACACCTGTATAAACATATTTTGCTAATGCAGCAAAATCGGCTTGAAAATGCACACAGAAATAGGAAACTACTTATTTTTTGAATTTCTTATGAGTCTAATTGTGTTTCCCTTTTATACTAAATTTGATGTAATCAGGGATAAACAGTAATATAGTAACATGATTGAAATAAACATTATTTGCATCAAAAATCATATTACATCTAGAGATCGTCATTTGTTTACACAAAATATCATGTTTAACTTTTATTATACTAGAGTGACATGTTTGACAAGTTTTCGCTCGATTTTTCTTCAACTCCGACCAATTATATAAGCATATATTTGGAATAATAAGACATAATAAATACATCTAGAATGCTCCATTTGCCGTCTTTTTTTTTATTTTTTTTTCGGGGGAGGACCCCCGAACCCCCCTTCCATTATGTCGATTGTGCGTATCATTAAAAACAGTCCAGCTACGGCCCTGATGTTTCATATTTGCATATCTCCTTTTACTTTTGTTATCAATTTAGACCAGTCAAAAAAACTTCTATGAGACAACTCTTCAAGTTTTGAGAAGGGATATGTTAGTGTATATTAGTGGAAGGGTTGTAAGATAGATATATAAGTTAAATCCGATTAACCCAAGCCGAACGTCTACAATAATATTTGTTCACTATAGTATTGTTTAAAGTCATGCAGGATTATATTCTCTAAGTACTTAACTTTGTTTAATCAAACGTTACAGACCAGCGACTTCATAAGACACGACTTCGCTCGAATACAAAGCTTTAAAACGATATATATAAGACATGAGTTTCCATTATAGTGGAGTAACACTCCACTATAATCGAAACTCATTCTTTTTCATCTGTATGAGTGGTTTCTCTGATATTATGTGGCATACGTGGTAGCATAGTGTATTTATGGCGTTAACCGCATGTACGTTGTATTGTGATATGTGGCTTTTAAGTAAAAAATAAAGGCTCCAAACTTAATTGCAGACATTGACTTCGGCTGCTTAACCCGTTACAAAACAATAACGATATTTGACAGGTTTGTTGCAGACGACTTTGGAAAACATTGTGGGAAAAGGAGGAATTGCTCTTAACGAGCAATTTCTCCTTTTCCCACAATGTTTGCTACCCTATCAGGTTATTTTTCAAGTTGATCACATTTTGAAATGTCGTCTGCAAACTCTTTCAATTTGGGACAGTCGAAAATGTGTCGTTTGGTAAAGGGTTAAATAATATAATAATACTCATAATTCAGAGGGAGTTAAATAAAGGGACATGAGTGAATTTTTTTTTTCAGATTGCTGACTGTCGAGAATTAGGAGTTTTGTAAGTTGCAGTTGTAAGTCTCCCGCGGCAGTGTTGTTGGCGCTACACGTACCTTGACCAGCCCTTCTGTGCAGTTACGTTTGTGGTCTTCCTTCATCATAAAGTGTCGGGCATCGCACCATAAGTAAACAAATGTTGAAGTGATGTAAAGCTCGAATAGATAAAAAGAAGTATGTGTTCAGTCATAGAAATCGAGTGGTCGATTTTCTAGGGTGAAAAGTATGTGTGCTTCATGTCCATTTGTTTTTTGCACTAGTCTGTTTTATACAATACATTAATGTGTAAAACAATACCGAATGAGGATCTCTATTTACGACAAAAGATATATCGTCTTCACAAACCTCTTATGCAGGTGTGCTAGGTGGTGTTACCATACACTTTCACTCAAACGGATGGACACCTTTATCAGAAGAGGCAGCAGACGAGTGTGAGTCTTCTTGGTTATTCCATTTAACTCATTACAAAACAATAACGACATTTGACCAATTTGTTGCAGATGACTCTGGAAAAGATTATGGGAAATGAAGAAATTGCTCGTGACGAGCAATTTCTCCTTTTCCCACAATGTTTTCTGTCCCATCAGAAGATCCTTTGTCTTCAATTTAGAAATGTCTCTGTAATTAACCTTATGTTGAATATTGTGACTTATCCAATCAAAAAATATATACTGATGGCCATTATGATGTATCAAAATCAATAAGGTCAGTAATTACGAGTATTTATATGGCTTCAACATTATTCCATATATTACAATATCTTGCATGTACTCATAACGATGAAGGAAGATCCCCAATCTTGACTGTCAAGTCGGGTAGAACCATCGACATTCCCGCATGTTAACTTAGAGATTACAACTAATGAAAATCAAAATGCCATCACATACTCTCCTTTTACTTTGGGGATGTTATAAAACAAAAAGCACTCTAATTACTCTTCTTCAGCATAATTTATTTCTTAAACATGATTCATTGAAGTCGTGTAGAGGAAAACAGATCATTAATTGGTACATGTATAACACTGAAGCAAGTCCTTCATATAAATGAATAACTTAAATCATCATGTTTTTTTTTCTTCTTTTGTATCTATATTGGTTTTGCATCACGTAAAAATTATTTCAGTTGCGATGACAGACCTTGAATGATAGTGGAAGACCCGATACACAACTACCCATCAAGGGCTGAATAAGCAGGGTAGAACCATTTGTAATCCGAGAGTCAGACATTACTAGGCTTTGAGCAACTACATAGAGGGGCCATGTGAATTCGAGATCTGTACCCTCACCAATAGACCACAAGACTATGATGAACACTTGTCTAAACACTTGTCACAAACAACTTTACAAATCCTTATTCATAACAAAAGTGTCATTTCAACATAAAATTACAGTAAGTCCTTTACAAGAGCCAAATACTTGCTTTCCACAGTATGGCGTTATGCTCATTGTTGGGTATATACAGAGACATGAAGTTATTTACATGATGTAATGAATGGTTTTCTTTTTTATTACAGTGTCACCCCTATTAAACGCACCTGCCAGTTTTGGCTTATTAGACACTTTTCACTGATGGGTCCAAGTACCTCGCAACTTCTATCACCATGCCAAGCGCCAAGTGGATTTAAGTCGATAACCATTAAACCATAAGGCCCACAAGAAAAATTCTGTGGACAAAAACCTCCCGTGGGGCTTGAACCTTCAACCTCCCCATTCTGAGGTGGACACCTTAACCACTAGAACACGGTAACGGAAATTGGTATAATCAGTGAAAAGTGTCTCATAAGCCAAACTGGCTGACTCTTTCAATAGGGGTGACACTATAATAAACAAAACCTTTACCTGATGTAATGAAGTGACAGAAACAATGTTAAATACATCAAGTGTTTAGTCTCAATATGTACCATATTAACCCCATTCAATTTGGGAAGACATAACAAAGGCTTATTTTTTAATCCATTTCTATGTCTGATGTTTTGCAACAGATCCACTTTGAAAGCATCAGGAGATGACAATAGCAAATTGTGAAAAATCGCATTAACCCATTACCAATCAATAACTGCACTTGACCTTTTTGATGGAGACGACTCTTTAAAATATTGTGGGAAAAGGAGATATTGCTCTTAACAATGTTTTCTGTCCAATCAGATTTTTTTTTAAATTTCATCACATTTTGACATATGATCTGCAAACTCTTTCAATTTGAGATAGTCAAAAATTTGGCATTTGGTAAAGGGTTAAAGCAAATTACTCAAATGCCGTTGATAATTGCTTCCATTACCTTATATTGACTCACTTTATCTTCAGTGAAAGACTAAAGAAATCACAGAGAAAAGGGGAAATTGCTCATAAAGAGCTGTTACATATTTTGTCACTGGTTTCAATCCAGTTTTCTTTTGGATGGTGTTTAATGCTGTCAACAATTTTTCAGTTATGTAACAGCTTTCCTGGATCCACCAGTACCAAACTAGGGCTCTGAAGTGTTGTGCCAAAAGGCACTTCCACTGAGCCATAGGTGTTGATGGGGCTTGAACTCAGCACCCCTGAGTTCTAAGTCTTAACCCTGGGACCATACAGGAACCCCATCCAATATCAAAATGACAATTCTGTTTACCCTAAAAAATATTATCTGTTATTATCAATGTGGACCACTTACAAAATCCTTTAACCCTAAGAATGCCGAGTAATTTTCTAAAAATAGATTTTTGTGTTGTATCCTTTCCAAAACTTTAAATATCGGCTTAGTTTTGATGAGGAAAGATACTCAGAGTAGCAAACAGGTTAGATCACAGGTCAGCTGCCAATTTACTTGGCGGCTGGCCTGGATCTAACCCGTTTGCATAAGCATGAAGTCGGTTCCACTGCTATAAGGGTTAAAGTTGTTCCATTCTCAATGCAGATTGTTTTGTAGATTAAACAAGTAACATCAAAGACTGGAAGACAGTTTGAAATGTTGACAAACGTACAATAGATAGTTCCTTTGCTTGTGGTTGCTTCTAAAGGTACAAACTAGCTGCAAACACAATGTCTCTTTTCATTTGTCGAATACCTGAAAAAGAAAAAAAAAATGTTTTTTAATCACATATTGGAGTTTTGGAGGGTATCTCAGCCGACTACAATCAGTTTTAGTAATTTGTCTGATATATCTAAACATTCCAAAATCATATATAACTTCTTCAAAAACTGAGCAAGCCTAAGAGATCAAGAATTCAAGATGAATCTTAACTCTTAGAATGCTCGGTAATTTTCTAAAAGTGGATGTTTGTGTCATCTGTTTTCAAAAACCTTAAATATCTGCTTAATTTTGATGAGGAAAGATACTCAGAGTAGCAAACAGGTTAGATCACATTGTTATCTAACCTGTTTGCATAAACATGAAGTCCGTTCCAACACTGTATGGGTTATAGTACATGTAAACAGCATGCTATGAACAAAAACCTGTCAAAGTGAATTAACTTCATTGAAAATGTCAACAACAAAAAAGGTTTACCTTCATTAAACTTGTTTTCTAATTCTGTATTTCCAATAGCTTTTGCTGCCTGTACCATTTGTCTTAGAGTCTCTTCTAGTCGTCTCATACATCTGATTACGCTGCCTGATAAAACACAAAAGACACAAACAGAATTAGACAGGGATAGAGAATTGTAGCACAAAATAAATCTATATCTTAAATGAAAAGGTCACATGTTCAAACATCTGGCTCAGCCATTAACAGTTACACCACTAAATGAAGTCAATGCAATATGTTATATTTATATGTCTCAACACAATTGTAACCTGACTCTGGATTAAATTGTTTTACTTGTTTACAGTTTTTATGATATCTTGCTATTATGTCCATTTCATCAGCCATGGAGAATGACATTTAACCTTTTCACAACCAGACTTTGTTACTCTCTCGTATACCGAGGGAAAATGTGGACAACACAGGCAAAAGACAGAATTTACCCCTGCACCTCCTGTAACAGACGCTCAAATGATGTTACTTATTCATAAAAATCAATGGCAAGTTTAGCAACAGCGGATATGGTATATAAGCTGCTAAAAGTACAGTGAACCCTCGTTTATCCGAACACGTCCGTTCCCAACAAAATGTCCGGTTTACCGAATAATCCGGACTAATGAAGCAGAGCATGTTCTTATTCACATTAAGACATAAACGGTCTGTATGAGCGATGTATGCTTATAACCCTTTAGCAAACACCAAATTGTCGACCGTCCCAAATTGAAAGAGTTTGCAGAAGACATATCAAAACGTGATGAAATTCAAAGATAATCTTCTGATATGGCAGAAAACATTGTGGGAAAAGGAGAAATTGCTCGTCACGAGCAATTTCTCCTTTACCCACAATGTTTTCAAAAGTCGTCTGCAATAAACTGGTCCAATAATTCCATTCCCTTACAATTTTGTTCGGATTGCGAGACATCCGGATAATCGGGGTCCGGATAAACGAGGGTTCACTGTACACCATATATCCTGCTATGGGTAGTGAAAAGGTTAAGCTGTGCTGCCTCTAAGAGCTGTTTCAAACTTGGTAAAATCATTGGCATTCCGTTAAGTCAGCTACAGAAAACATGAAAATTCAAATGCTGTCACCCTGGTTTAATCCATTACCAAACAATAACAACATTTGACCAAGTTGTTGCAGACGACTCTAGAAAACAATGAGGGAAAAGGAGGAATTACTCTTAACAAGCAATTTCTCTTTTTCCCACAATGTTTTCTGCCCTATCTGAAGATTATTTTCAATTTCATCACATTTTGAAATGTCGTCCGCAAACTCTTTCAATTTGGGACAATAGAAAATTTGGTGTTTGGTAAATGCATGTGGAGAGGTACCATAACTTTTCAAATTCTGTTCTCTTACCACTTAGCCACAAAAGCCCCCTGGCATTCTACTAGTCATAGCCATTTTTATCTCTCTGAGGGGAAAAATTTTGACAATCTTTTAAAAAGTAAAATTGAGTGATAAGTGGGAAAATCATGCAGCCTTTGTAAAAAGGGAAAGAAAAATCCTGGAGTAAACTCATTTTTAGGGGAAACTGCAAGGGTATCTTAGTTATAGTAAGGTCCTGACACAGGTCCCATATGGGTCCTCTTCGTCAGTGCCGTATCTACATTTATCAGCTCTGGAGCGGGTTTCTTGGATGCATCAGTACTGGGCTAAGGCTCTGAAGTGACTTGCCACTTCAAAAAGCCTTGAGTCAGTCTGGAGCCTAGCTCTCAAAATTAATCTGTATAACATATCTACCTTCAAAAATATCTGTCATCTTGCATATTTCCAGGAACGAGGATCCCTTGCACCAAGAATGGACAACGTCCATCATCTGGGGTTTAAAACTGTCTACATAATTATCCTCATCAATCTCTAGCTTGGCTTCCTTACTGACACGAGCTATCCGTCTTGCCGTGTCCTAAATACAAATAATCATTTCATTGTATGTCTTACTATCACACTAAAATGTTTATCTCAATCTATATCTTACTGTTACGATGAAAACAAGTCAACAATAAGATAGAGCTTTTGGGACTAGACTAAATTGGATGCAATACCATCTTTGATATCTAATAAAGTATGAAAAAATAACAACAACAAAAAACCCTATCTAAAAAGGTTGAAACCTTTGTGATAAAATGAATTATGGTGTTTAACGCCGTATCAACAATTTTTCAGCTATGTAACGGCTTAAAGAATTTTCTTAAAAAAAAACAGTCTCCTTTTGTAACAATGGTTTAATCTATGTACTGTGGCAGATAGGCTCAAAGCCACAGAGCATTATTGCCTACCCTGATATTTCTTTTCTCTCTATGATGCAGTTTAATGTGGTAAAAACTGTCTGTCACATTGCTTTATGAACACAGTCTGTAATGGTTAAGACCAATAGAGACTGTATATAGGAAGCAACATAAATATCAGACATCAAAAAGAAATGCATGATGAAAAAAGTCCTTGATTGATGTATGGGGTCTAATGCCATGTCAGAAACTTTTAAATTATGTTACAGCTTTCCTAGATTCACAAGTACTAAACTAGGACTCTAAAGGAAATATAACATGTATCTTACTGATGGATGTACAGTTAACATCAAAATACCTTCATCAAACATGCATAAAGCATTCACATAAACTTACCTGAAGCAACCTTAAAGGTCCCGAGAGTTGTTCATATAACTTGGGAGTTTCTCCACTCTTCTCTTCAAACACAAAGCAACTCAATAGGGCAGCTGCTTGTTCTGGGGTCAGATCATTAAATACACCATTAAATAGTAATTCTGTCGTCATCAACTCATCTCCACTGAAATACAGCACAAACTGGGTGTAAAATTCTCTAATGCATCTTCAGATCACTGAAGGTGATCTCTCTAAAGCCTTGACCCCTAGGTAACAAGTTCACAACCTTAACTGAAGGGTCATGCTTTATGATTTATAACAACAAATATGACACTTATTAAATAGAATCGTTGAGCCTTTCTAAGTGGTATAAGCAGGAAACGATTAAGGTACATCACCCCTAATAAAGATCAACAAATGTCGATAAATCTCGTTAAAAACAACAATCACCAAAGGATTGACGGACACAACTCGACTAGCTGTGAGAAGTCTGTTAACTCTTCAGACCGTTGGAATTGGCAATATTTACCGACTGTTATTAGGGATTAAATTTCTTATGCTAAAAAAATTAACTGTTGCCAACAACAAATTTCTCACTTTGTAAGAGTAGCTTCAGCTTTCTTTGCCTCAAAATGTAAATATGAATGAAAGGTTACATACCTTTATAAATAAAATTTTGTTTATTTGTTTATATGGGGTTTTACATCACATTAAAATCATTTCAGTTATGTTGCAATACCTGATTCTTAATGATGGAGGAAGACCTCATACTCAACTGCTCATAAGGGCCTGTCAAGCTGGGTAGATCCACCAGAATTTAGTAAATCAATCAGGAGGCTACCTCTCATGAAAGCCTAAATATCTCCACTCACATGGAGAGGGGCCATGTGATTCTAAGTTCTCTTACTTTAAGGCCATGGAGGCCCAATATAAAATAAACTGGTGACAGAATTACCTGCTTATTTCACATGCAACTCGTCCTTTCATTTCGATGACATCGGAGGCTGTACAATAACCAAGTCGACGCAGCACTCTCTTCCGGCACTTTAATTCATCCATTTGGAGTAAGGACTTTTTCTTTTTTAAATCAGCTTTCAACAGTTTTATTTCATTACCAACCTGTAAGGAAATGTTGACATGAATGACAAAAATGGATTTCAATGATTTATTCCTTGTAATCTTTGCAGAATGTGATCAAAAGCTAGTTACTCAGCAAAGAACTTTTAGAGAAATGAGAGTTTTATTCAAAGTATTCAAGAACAATTTCAAATACCATTTGCTTAACCATGTTTCAAAAATTTCTGTGAAGGAAGTACACCCCATAGACATTAATTTTCTGAATGGGGTTTAGCGCTGTGTAAATGATTTTGAATAACATTTCATCTTTCCTGGTGTTATGACTCTGAAAAGTTTTGTCAAAGGACAAGTCTAGTACCCTAACCACTGGGTCACACAAGAAACCTCTAACAAAGACATTAGTTTTAACTTATTCATTTTACATTGATTGTGAAACTTCTTCTTTCATCTCAGATTTATCACTGTCGCTTCAGCTTCCTGAATACATACAGTACTTGGGGGGAGGGGGTGGGGGTGTCAAGTGATGGCAATTTCTAACCCTAGGCCACGGAGGCTCCCTAACACCCCTGAAGACAAGGAGTTTCTTCCTGACTCACTTACCTTTGCTTTGTCCTCGTAAAGGCTGTACCATTCTTCCAGCTTGGGTTCTTTTGTCAATGGATGTGAATGTAATCTATGCTCAAAGGCTTCTATTTTCTGAAACAATATTGAACATTTGTGTAATTCATTTTCTGGAAGGATATATTGCATTTACTTATCTTAACAAGCCAATCATCAATAAAACAGAGCACACAAATTGGGCATTTACAATTGAGTCAACTTTAAGTTAATCTCATTAAACTTTCTATTTCCACATTTTACTAACAATCTTGCCTTTGGATTGCTTGACAAAAGTACCAATAATATTACCTATTCCGTTATTCAGGATGATGTTTTCTCAAGAAACATCGTAAAAACAAAAGTTATGAGAAGCAAACCAGTCTGATTTAAAAAAAAAAAACAAAGAAAAGAGGCAAATCTGATTTCATCTGCATTGGTAAGTGTGAATTGTTTACATTGATGTATAATGGCAATAGTAATAAGTGTAATTTTTTCATACTAGCAAGAGTAGGCAGATTGTTTTGTGGAAAAAATCGAAAGCAATATGCCAGCTGCTAATAGTTTTACAAATCTTTAAAAAAAAATCAGACAGAAAATATTAAAACATGTCCGAAATAAATGAAATCATAAACTCTTAAAAAAAACTGATAAAAGAGCATTTTAATTTGAGCTTGTCCAAAATTGACAATAACTTACTTATAATTTTATCTAAAACATATTTGATTTGGAAATACCAATGAGATATGAAAATACAGTTTCTTTTGAAAATTGAATTGAAATATCTCTAATAATCAAAGAGCAATGGAAACGCACAACACACATTTGATATTTTCTATCAGGCATTATTTATAAAAATATTTGAGGATAAAATGTTTAAATCTAAACCTAGCAACGTAAGGATCAAAACCATTATTCACCAATGAAATTCCATATCATTGTTATCTTTTCTTAATACTTCGAATGCCGAGAAATTTTCCAAAAATATATTTTTTTGTCGTCTGCTTTTCAAAACATTAAATATCTGCTTAATTTTGATGAAAAAATATACTCAGCATAGCAAACAGGTTGGGTCACAGGCCAGCCGCTAATTTACTTGGTGAATGGCCTGTGATCTAACTCGTTTGCACAAGCATGCAGTTGGTTCCAGCACTATAAGGGTTAAATTCACAAAATGCAAAAAATGAAATGCCTGTCAAAGATGTAACATGACATTTGACGCACCTTTACCACATCCTTCATGCCCTTTTCCTTTATGCCCATATCCTCCACTGGATCAAGCAGCGGTAATCCATCCGGAAATCTCTTCTGTACTTCCTGTAATATAGATTTACATATTGATTCCGAGGCGGTGTTCTCAATAAGAATTGGTTGAACAGTCCAAAACAAAATCTGAAAAGGCCACTTCGAGCAGGGGTTCATGGGGGTTCTAAACATACTTTGAAGCGGTCATTTTGGCCTGAAGCCTGTGATTATTCAGAACACTGTGAGGAACAATGTTTATATTGACTCAAACAGATTACTTTGTATGGTGTTTAACTCCGTGTCAACAATTTTGTATTTATGATACAGCTCTCCTGGATCAACCAGTACTAGACCAAGGCTCTGAAGTGACTTGCTATCTAACACTCCCACAAAACAAAGAGATTTCAATAGGACTCAAACCCAGGACCCCTGACTTGAAGGTCCAAAACCTTAACCACTGGGTCATGCAGAACCCCTCAAAGAGGTGAAATAATTGGGTCTGATTTTATTGGAGTTTTAGACAAATTCAACAGTTTTTAAGCATTATCTCTCACATAATTTCAAATGCACTTCTACTGCTTTTTATAGTCTATATCTTCGTTGCAACTTGTTTCTCCAGTCTTTTGCTAATGGAGAATAACAAAACTAAGTTAAGGACTATATCAATGGAATATACAATTTTACATGTGTATGCATTACCTGTATTGATTTCCCTACGCCTTGTCTGTTGTCCAATGAACGGAGATCTTTAGGGAGATATAGCCGGACGGCACTTATAGACGAAATTAAATGTAACATCACAGGAATCACCTATAAGGTAAAATAAAACTAATTCTAGCATACCAATCTCTCATAGTAGTGATTGTTAAAACACATTAAAAGAACTATTTAAGGTAGAATACCCATAATCCCCCATATTCAATTTCATTCTTTTGTCAGATTGCTTCGGTCGTTCTTGGTATATCTCAGTCTGATCCAGAACTATTCACATTGAACTAAATAGTTCCAGACCCCAATTAAGGTTAAGCGTGAACTATCAAATTAATCCAATGACAGAATGAGGTTCAAAATGTCAGATTATATGGGTTTTCTATCTTAAAACCACCTATGAAGCTAAGAGAAAAAATATCTGTAAGAATAAAACTTATCACATTGAATTTCATTTCATTCCTGACAGTCTTTATCACAAAATTTTCTATCAGTGAAATCCCGTAATCGCATTCAATTAATAACTTTAAGCAAAGTTACCAACAGTTAATTTTCCATGCAATTGTGTTACATCTCAACTCTGATGTAATTTTGTGACTCTCGAATTTTTAATACATTCAGAACCAATGTTGAATCTTTTGTAGCAATTGGTTTTGTTTGTGAAGCCAAACATATTTGTGAATCATCAACAGCTGTAGTCATTAAGTGCATTTATTGCCAAAAGTAAAACAAATCTGCAAAGAATTCAAACATCCATGCATCAGTTCCGCCATTTCAAGTTTTGGCAAAGGAAATAAATGATGTAACATAAATATGACAAGTAAGGCTCATTAAATATCAACACACAGCGTTGCATTGAAGAATATCTCAAAATACAGCAAAAAAAAAAAAAAAAAAAAAACTTCAAAAGATGTTTGAAAATGTAATAGATAAGACATTCCATCACACATCTGTGCAGTTTGTAAAAGTGCACTTGGGCACTTCAGGCTAGGTGTTAAAACTTGTTTACTCTGCTGACTTGCTTTTCATATGTAAAGCGAGGAGAATGTCATTCTATTGTCACAAGGTTTCTTAATACTTTGACAGATTTGTAAAAATTGGTAAATATGTAGTAATAGGTTGAATGAAGGGTTTGTATAGCTTTCTTTACCTGCATTTCACCAAGAGATCCTGGAGGGCTGGGTTTTACTAGAGCTGTATTTTTAGTTTTCGCAGATTCCTTCGTAAGATTAACGAGAACTTCTACCACATAAATAGGGGAATCATCTACAGCCTGCAAGAGATAAGGGACGCCTTATTAAGAATGAACTAAAGCTTTACCCATTGAGGGCTTGATGTTAAAACTTGTACTATTTTCCAAGACAAAGGGTTTTACATCACATCAACCTTATTTCAGTTATATTACGGTAGTATAAACTTGATTATTTTAGGACGACACCAACTTTCTCACTATCAAACATAAACACTTTAAGTAAAGTAAATCTAATTGTATTCACCCAATAGACTTCTTAAATGGTTGGAAATAAAATAGGCCGCAACAAATTGTACTACCCGTTAGGTTTTGTTCCAATACGGGTAGTTTCCAGACCCTGACCCCCGGAAGACACTAAATTTAAATAGTAACAAAATTTAGTTGTACGAACAAAAGAATTCCTTTTGTCGCACCTTTAGGACAATTGTTTTTGCAACCACTTAATAACCATTACCAAAGAAGCTACACAGGTGTATGACAAAACGTTACGGCCAAAACACCCTACTTCTTTATAAGCAACCATTCTGAATTCTTTATACGCAACCAAGCAACCATTTTTAATTCTTGTACTCAACCAAGCAACCATTTTTACTTCTTTAAATGCAACCAAGCAACCATTTCAACTTGTTCATAAGCAATCAACCATATCTATATATTTTGATTATTTACTTGAAATTTGATATGTTTAACTGCAGGTATTACCGAGATTGGTTAAATGCAGCTGACATCATGTAAATATCTTATAGCTAGGTGACGGTCTTCCGGGGGTCAGAGTCTAGAATTTCCGCTACACCCAAGTTAATTTGTTGCGACTTGCTTAAAATGAAAATGATCGGTCAATTTTGGATGAGTTTTCCATTACAAATTTGCATACTAGTGGTTGTGATCCACATAGTATTTAATTTAAACAAATCACGAGGATGTCCATAGCACACAGTATTCACTGTTCCTGACTGAGCTCAATTTAGTCACTTCACTCTCGATTGTTTCGTTTGGTCCACGGATCTGAAGTGTTTGAACCCTAACCTTTAGCCACAGAGGTAGAGAAAATTAAGGCAGAGATGTAAAATAAAGATACGTTTTTGTTATATTTAGTCATGCATCAGGGAGAGATTTAATGATGCCATCTGTTGTTGTTTGCATAACACTTTTAAACCAATGAACTCAAGTTTGTTGATTTTATAAACTGATAAGTTACCCACTTAAAATAAAATAAAAATAGTATAGAGTAGAGCCACACTGCCAATTGGTGATTTCTTTAAATAAAATCATGTAGTTTTCCCCAAAAATCAAGTCATACCACCTTTATTGGTTTCCCATTTCAACAATATGACTTCCCAAAATAATCAGGCCTATGCCTCTTCCCAATTGAGGGAAAAAAGTCCTTGTTTATGCAAAGATCTTGGTATCCCTATATGCTTTAAAAAGATGAAACTGGCTATCTCTGGCTACATCTGTAATGTGCATTAAAAAGCAAATATCATTACTTCAACCTCGTAGAAACGAAGAAATTGTTTTAAACTTTACCTGCTTGTACTTAGAAAGTGACCAACACATTTGTATTGATATGGGTTTTGTCATAAAGACAATACAGATATCATTCAGTGGTCAAATCAAAGAGGCCTTGCTTTTTATGACACAATTTCTTTGAAGGGAAGGATCAATCTACGGTGCAAATCTTACTTTACTCTGGTTCGACTTCTTCTGAAAGTTCACCACCATTCCCCATCCAAAGTCGTCATCCCCATTCTTCACGCTGATAAGCCTGCCTGGCTGTAAAAAGGGCAGGATATACTGTGGTTTTTGTATAAATGCCATCAGCTCCTTGCTGAGATGATCTAACTGCTGACGGATCTTGTAATAGGCCCCTACCTGGTCCTCACAGGGGACCACAATACTGTTGTACTGATCCTCTGTGTTCTTGAGTTCTGGACGAAAAATGAATGAATAAAAGTGTTTTAAGGCACATCACCAGCTAAGGTCATTTAGTGTACATACTGATGATGTGGATAAATGCATATTGAATCATTTACAGGCTAAAATGTAATTGGTTTAAGAAAATTAAAGAATTTGTAATGCATGAATGATAATAAATAAATAAATTGTAATGAATGAAAGATAATAAATGGATAATTTGTAAATGTATGTTATTCCGAAAAAAAAAGTTTGTAATGAGTTATTGATATTTATATATGAATATTTCAAATGATTAAGGAATCACAATTAATTGTAAATTCCAATCTCTTTGTCTAGAGAAAAATGAAATTTTTCAATTGACAAGCCATGACGGTATAACCTTTTCAAAAATACTTTTCAAATCCTTTCCTTGTGTATCTACCAATTTTCACATACCTAATGTAAAACTTCCTACTAAGGTAGAATACCCATAATCCCCATATTTTATATGTTTTCTTTCGTCGGATTTTTTCAGTCGTTCTGGGTATACACTGGTCAGGGCAAGAGCTATTCGGGTTTATACAAATAGTTCCAGCTCAGACCTATGTATACCAAGAATGAATGATGTCATCCAACAAAAGAGTATGTTTCTAAATGGAGGATTATGGGTATTCTACCGTAGCAACAACATTTCAATATGTAAAGTTCAAACCTACTTTCACAGAGGTCAGGTATTGCCGCATAGTTCTGAAACTGGTAGAATGATCTTTCCAACATGTATTCTGGGTTGATTTCTTCCACCCGTAACAGATTCAGAACCATGTTGTACGTCAGATGGAAAGCACTGTTCAAAGGATCTGGGTCACCCTGCAATCAAATAAATTATCCGGCATTAAAACATTACCAAACAATAACGACATCTGACCAGTTTGTTGCAGACGACTCTGGAAAACATCATGGAATCAAAGGCCTGAAAGGCCAGACTGCGTCGCAGTGGAATTGTATTCCTTAGTCTGAAGGACTGTTTGTGTGTTTGAATTTAAAAAATATCTAGAAGATAAAATGCAGATAAACCATACAACTCTGTTGTATATCTTATTCATTAAAGAAAGAACAATTGTAAATATAAACAATGTGCAAATGCTTTTAAATGTATTCTATGAAAAACGTAATAAAAAATAAGTAAGAAATTAACTACAGTATTAAGTTTTTGTACGATGAGACATAACAAGAGACCCATGAAGTCCTGAAATACTGACTAAATTTTCATCAATATTGACAATCTGATAAAAGTTGGTAAAGATTTCAAGAACATAATTCAACTCTTTACGTCCATCCCCATCTCTTGCATGTGAATCAAAAATGAAAAAAAATCCAAATGATAACAAATTGCTTTTGCATTTCCCTTACATATAAATATGCTGTACTGAAATTCTTCTTGATTGGCAGGCAATCCAACTCCTATAGCCATCTCAAGTTTAACAAGGGGGTAATTGTCTGTGTAATTCGGGTTCATTGCACCACTGTACGTTTTCTTTACTTTGCATACAAAATACTCACTAGACAAACAAATGTAGGGAGGCAAGTCATGTACTTCAAGAAACTCAACTGAGTTGTTGTTATATTTTCTTATATCAATATACAAATCATCTCCTGCAATCAAAACTTGATCCAAATCATAATTCCTCAAAGAAAACTTATCAAATGGATGTGTAACAAGTATGGTACACACTGCTTACCTCTTGACAACACACTAAACATCTCATTACCCTGGTGGATGTTTCCCTAAATAGGAAATTCATTCAACATTTTGTTAATCTGACTTTCTGGCCCAGGATTCGTTTTGACATCACCACATATCATCAAAAGTAACATAATAAGTAAGAGGTTTCTGTTAGCATGACAGACCATAAATAGCACTAAGATAAAATTTGGTTTACAGTCTGTGTCCTCATCTCCATCAAGTTTACCGGCTTGCAGTCGTAAACAAAAACATCCTATCCTCAACATCCACTGATTAACATTAATCCCCATTTCTTCACATAATATTGCCATGCAACTCAAAACAGTATCTCCCTTCATTTTCAAAAGATGAACAAATCGGAAAGGTTGGTGAATCCACTGTACACGAAGTCGAACTTTTTCAAGCATAACTTAGCACAAGATAGCCGGAAATTCGAAATCTTGAACAATGCCGCTCAGCATGCGCAAACACTAAACGCCCCGGCAAGTGAATATATAAAACAACATGTCTCTGGATGTAAACATAGAACGTTTGGAAGCGATCATGTAATTTTCCAGACATGAAACCGTATCTCAACTCTAGGACCAAATAGTTGTATCGACTCTAGTATGTTTTCCAGAAATAAAAACAATATACTCCAAGATAACTCCAGACAGTGTGCAGTGCTCGCAATTACTTATTACAACATAAATTCCCCGCAAAAAGGCCCCGACAGGTGTATATATGTAAACCGAGTGTGTTAGGCCCTGGCAAGAGTATATATAAAGTGAGTGTGTATTGAAGGCAAAATGAGTCCACAGCAATTATATAAACATGGAACGTTTGAACTTAATCTTCAAGCGATCAAACCATGGATCATATGATTTTTCCTGACAAGGCGACCCAATGCTGGAATCAAATATTTGTATCCCATTCCATCGAGAATACCTAAAAAGAATAAACAAACGTTTGAATTCGCCTCTGCGGTTCAACGTGGAAAGTGGTTCTTTGGTATACATGCGCGAGCGCGGGAGTATTCTCCCGCCAAAATTCGCGGAGAACTACTTGATTTTTCCCGCCGAAATTCGCGTAGGATTAGTTTTATCTGAGTGATCAGCCCCCGAAGGATAAAGAACGATTCAGATCGATGACTATAAGCAGTCGCGCATACGCGACGCTTAAAAAGGAGAAATTGCTCTAAACGAGCAATTTCTCCTTTTCCCACAATGTTTTCTGTCGTATCAGAAGATTGTTCTTCAATTTCATCACAATTTGAAGTGTCTTCTGCAAGCTCTTTCAATTTGGGACAGTTGAAAATTTGGCGTTTGGTAAAGGGTTAATACATTAAAATGATGATGAGCAGTGCTTGTCTAGTGAGAAAGAAACCTGCTTGAATGGTCAGATAAAAGCTGTAGCTTATTTCTCACATTATTACATCGGCTTTACATCGCATCAACATTATTTCAGCTATGTAGTGATGATTGACTCATGAAGAAAGAGAAAGACCATAAACTGAACTGCGCAAAAAGGGGGCCTATCAAGCCAGGAAGAATCATTGGCATTCTGTTAAGTCAACCGAGAAACTACCTCTCATGAGAGTATATGTTCTAACTGAGGCCTTGCATTGCAAAGAAATGTGCCATTATCAAATGAAAAGCTTTTGTTATAAATATCCAAGTGTCATATGTTGAATTTACTCTATCAACTCATTCATAAACTAAGCAAGAATTTTCTATTGTATTTAATTCAATGAGACATAGCAATATAGGATCATGTCTATCCCATTTTTTGTTTGGTGTTGCATCTATCTGGATAAGTTTCTCAAAGAAAACACTCACATACCAATAAATAGTCATTTTTTGTATGGTGTTTAACCCGGTATCAACAAATTTGCAGTTATGAAACAGCTTTCCTGGATCCACCAGTACTAGGCTAGGGCTCTGAAGTGCCTTGCCAAAGGCCACATAAATAGTAACGTCTGCTTACTTTAAGCAATGCTTTTCCAGTGGCTGGCGGCATCTTTTCATCCACCATTAGAATAACAATACCTCTGTCATCAAGGCCACGCCTACCCGCCCGCCCACTCATCTGGATGTATTCTCCAGATGTGACCTGTAACATTTGGCAGAGTTCATGAAAATCATACTTTAATTATAATTGCTGAACATAAAATTTCAGTTGTTTGTTCATTCACAAGCAACAATACAGCTGCTATACAGTTTAAAAGAAATTGAGTTTTAAGTTCCAAATTTCCTCACATCTGTAACAAGCTTTAAAGTTAGTCTT
Organism: Cerastoderma edule; assembly: GCA_947846245.1. NCBI lineage: Eukaryota > Metazoa > Mollusca > Bivalvia > Cardiida > Cardiidae > Cerastoderma > Cerastoderma edule. The sequence continues at coordinate 35,928,195 of OX401405.1, read as the reverse complement.
TCTCAAGAAAATAGATTGATCTAGATACTTGCTAACAGCAAGCAGTCAAGATAGCGGTGATCTTAAACAAACTCATACTCAAATTCTTTGGTTTAACTTAAGTTTAAGTAACGATTTTGAGTCAACCAATACAGTGTGGCAAGTGTCTTAATAAATGATCAAAAAGGCAACATCAAGAACACGGCTCATCTATATAGCACAGGTAAGTATCAAAACTGTTCTTAAGTTTAAGTTTATTTAGTACAAATTAGTTTGTATGCTGTTTAATGCCCTATCAACAATTTTTCAGTTATGTCACAGCTTTTCTGGATCCACCAGTACTAGGCTAGGGCTCCGAAGTAACTTGCCAAAGGTTGCTACCACCAAACCAGAGGTGTTGGTGGGGCTCAAACCTGGGAACCCCGAGTTCTGTGTCCACAACTTTAACCACTTGGCCATGCAGGACCCCAGTTCAAATTACATGTAGTTATTCTTAGAATCACCAGCCCACTTTTGGGATTACTTGGATGCATGAATAGGTGAGCTAACTGCAGTGGCATGACTGAACCCAAATCCAATCCAAAACTCAAATATGTAAAAAAAGAAATTGTGATAGAAATGAATCTTTTACCCATCTGAAATCCTGACCGTCAAATTTTCTGGCACTTGTGAACAACACAGTTCTTGCAGGCATGTTTAGTCCCATGGCAAAAGTTTCTGTTGCAAACAGAGCCTGTAGGGAAAGAGGAAGTGACATTTAGCAAACTCAGTCATCATTTACACATTTCTTAAAACTGACCAATTTTGTTGTGCATATAACAGAGCTGTTGGAATAAACAATCAACATGCAAGACATGTTTGGAAATGAGACTATATTATTGAACTATTAAACAGGGTAAAATAGAAAACAATCAAACTGACAGAATCTCAAAGAATTGTCAACAGCTGTTAATCCTTGCTAAACGAAAATAAAAATATTACATTTAAGACATCATTTCAATCATTTTTTATCAAAGTCAAATACAATAATAGTGTTATAGGCAAGAAGATCAAGACATTTGCAAAATACCAAATCTTTTAATACAGTTGGCATAAAGCCAGAAGAATCAAGAAAGTATTTTCATCAGTTTCCAAATGAGGCTTAAATCTCGAAATGCATTAATGCAACCAACTTTTTCCCCCATTAAATATTGGATTTTTTGTTAAGAAATAATGAAAAGCACTAATTTAAATAATGCTTACACTTTGAATATTTCAGGCACGTAAATTAGTCCTGAAAATGATTTTCCAGTCCTAAGGGCATCAAATTTTCTCAGCATGCCACGGGTAGATGCCATCAATACAATCTGTTCTTAGGATCCTTTTCTATCTACATGTGTATGGGCTTTAAACTAGCTTAACAAAATTCCAGTTATGTTGCAATGCCAGGCTTATAATGATAGAGAAAGAACCCAAAATTGTTTACCCATAGGTAATTGTTAAGCCAGGAAGAACCATTGACATTCTGTAGGTCAGTTTGGAGACTCCCTCTCATGAAAACCCCAATACTGTCATTGGGATTTGAACCCATTTGAAGAGAAGCCATGCAATTCTAAGTTCTGTCCTCTAATCACTAGGCCAAGAAGGCCCCCTACGTCTTTCGTATATCTTTGCGCAGGTAGTAAACCTGCAAAATTCCCCACAGTGGGTGAACACCCTAAAGCTACAGGGTTGTCATTAAGAGCTGGCTGCCGCCCAATTTGACCACTTCAAATAACTTTTTGGTCAGCTCAAATAACAAAAAAGTACGAAAGGTGATCATTGGTAATACCTAATTTTTGTTGGGTGTTAGCTTCATTGGCATTCTCAAATCAGAAGTTGGTCTCTTACATCAAAAACTAATAACAACCCTGAGCTAAACAACATGGCTTCAAAAGTCTTAAGTCCTTACAACATACAATAAATAGTGTTTTCATACCTTAATGAGACCTTCGGAGAAAAGGATCTCTATTGTCTCTTTCAGTAGAGGTAACAGCCCACCGTGATGTATGCCTATCCCCTTCTTCAACAGAGGTAACACATGTTCTACCTGTGATTTACAAAAACAGTATTACACTAACCACAGCTTCAATAGCTCAGTCAGTCTGACATGGAACAAAAGACTTCAAAGTTCTAAGCTTGCCAAATATTCTTAAAGGCACATTAAAGGAGAGGAGTACAAATAAATTACTGAAAAAAATATATGGAATTCTTTTATTATGTTCATGAAAGTCATGAGAATTAGTTTAGAAATGCATTGAGACCCTATTAAATAGACTCATTTAAAATAAGTTAGTTTGTGCTTGAAATATAGTTATCTCCAATTCAATCATGTTTATCAACAACCTGTTTGTTTACATATTTGAAATAATGAATTATGATTGGTTGATTCAAAAATGTGTGTATCAACTGTCAAGGTCAGAGGTGAAGAATCAGGAAAACTGAATTATAAAACTTGCTTATCTGAGTTATTTCTGGTTTACTTTCACATTTAAGTTGTGCTGATGGTGTTTTCTGGTGAAAACTATTTAAATTTTTCAAAAAGTTTGCCAAATAATATAGTTTGATAAAGCATTAATCTCCTTTTATGGGCCCTTAATTTTTGACAAAAAATAAAGTTTTCACAATTTATAAGTCTCTTAAAATTGAACAGTTTGGTGGTTTCTATCAAAGCATTATTTGGCTTGAAAACAAAATAATTACAGCACTAGCGGGGAAGCACAAGGAGTAAGTATAGTAATGACTGTCATAATTTGCCAGTAATCATCACTTAGTTCTGTTCAAGGGTGGAGAAATCTGATTTCCTTGTCCCTCAATGCCAAATCTTTTTCATCACTTCTTAAAGGTAAGTATACCGATTGCATGACCGTTAAGGCATTTGGACAAGCTAGGCCATAAAGACTATTGATTTTGTCACCCCTGGTTCTATTGTAGTTTGGGTTACTTATAAAAAATCTTGTAACTCAATTCCTAAGTTTAGAGATCCTGCACACTTTTGCTGGCATGTAAACAGCCCAACAGTTCCCATCCATTTTCAGAAGTGAAAAGTTCCTTTAATATTCTATTCAAAATATGAATATTGAACACAGAAAAGGAAAGTGTAGTTCCATACCTGAGGTAGTTTTTTATCTTCATCGGACAGTGCATCTATTGCATTGTTAAACACTTCCTGAACCAACTCCTTCTCTTCATCTGAAATAGAAATCAAAATATGATGAGTATATTTAAGTAAATCTGTGTTATGGGTTTTTCTATTAGGTATAAAAAACATTCCCCTGAATAAGCGTGTACAAACTATGGCATTTTATGTAGTTTATGTATACATCATAGATTTAAATCATCCCTCTGGTCATGGTTTGTGTATGTGTTAGGCCACGTATTATGTTTAAAATGTGACAAACCATAGGGATCACCAAGCAATATTATCAATTTTCAATCCTTTGAAGTGCACAGCTAGTTAGACATGATACTTTTTATTTGGGACACTGAATGCGTTATATGAAAAATGAGTGTCTGTGGAAAAAATGTTGAGAGCCATAGGGGACCCACGTTATACTGAATATCACGTTTTAACAGAGATAGTTATAAAGAGGCTGCAGTGTATATTTGTTTTAATAATCATTTTTCATATCCTTATCCTTGCCTTTGATATAAATTTGGACCAGCCAAATAATTCAATTATAGCGAATGGGATAAGCCAAGATCACATACCTGTATTGAAATCTAATTTGGTCATTTGCATAGCGTAGGCTTCACAGTCCTTTTTACTAAAGCTGAACACAATAACAGGGGCAAACTTCCTCTCTAGAATCATCTTCACTATCTTAAAACAGCTGCTCTCATTTTCTGAAAGATAGGCATGGTAAATATGGTATATAAAACATTGTTGAAAAAGGTAAAATTTTGAAACATACCCAGTCTATCCAAGACTTATCCACTTTGATAGTTTGACAAACCTCTCTATGAAAGACAAGAAAAGTTTTTTCTTATAGTTTCATGAACCACAAATAATCTAAGATAGAGTTGATAATTTCTTCATTAAAATTGTAATGGCAAACATGTAAGCCATGATGGTTGAAGTAATCTTTTTAACTGCTCATCATTCTTGATCAAATCTTTATTTTGAACCATAGGTTTCTCATAATTCAGCCAGAGGAATGCATCAAGTTTAATGAACAAAATAAGCAATGTTCCCTTGTATAGACAGCTTAATATGCCATAGCAGCGGATAACTGAAAGCATGCTAATAAAAGGAGTTATTACTTCTTAACAGTATAATGTCCCTTTATAGCAATGAGTTCAATGTTTCATGGATCTTCTGTGAAGTTTTGAAAAAATTGTTGTTATTAATTGTTCCAGTGTTCTCAATAAGAATCAGATGAACAGGTCAAAACAATATCTGAACAGACCACTTGAGGGGGGAGGGGTCCATGGGGGTTCTCAGCATCTCTGCAAATTTGAACAGTCCAAAACATAATTCAAAGCAGTCCTTTTGACCTCGGGCCTGTTCTTATGGAGAACAGTAGAAATCGGTCTTAAATCCTTAATGAAAATAAATCTTTTCAGTGATAGGACTTGAATATAAAATAATATGACATGAATAAAAAGAATATGAAAACAATAGGTTGTTTTTCTGAAATAGAATTAGCCATCTCATATGCCCTATTCGTTCATTTTTAACACAGTATGTAAGTAAATATTTGTGTTTACGTTTTGATCCCCCTTTTCTTCCACGCTGATCTCCCTTCGCTGCATCTCCGTCTTGTAACACAGACATGGCCTGGTTAAAATTATCCTCTCTAAACTCACCCTGAAACATGTTACTGAAAGTTTGATATTCAGTTATTTTTATGTCAGCATACAGACTGTGAAGTTTGGATTTTTATGATGTGTAAACGGTATTTCAATCATTTTAATGCTTTCCTGAATTTAACCAGAGTTAGGCAGCCTCTTGCCCAAAGACACTCCCACAAAAATGTAACAGACACAGCCTGGTTGAGTTATCCTCTCGAAACTTCCCCTGAAAACAGTTAGGGCACTTCATAACATAATATGAAATGATTTTGATGTTTCAATTTCAATTGTTCTAGAATTCTGGCTTCACTTGCTTCGCCTCCTTCATTCTTTAGATCTCCATTTGTTGATTTGCCTCCCTTAAGATATCAATATGATAGAAACATACACATAAATATTTCAAGTTCTTTCATTGTAGCTTTTCTGTAAGACAATGCCATTATATTGCAGAAAGATGTTATTTATTCAGTAGATATACACATTTCAGAAAAGATGTAAATTATAAAAATAGATATCAACATCTAATATCCTGTCACCAGGGCAATTTATAGACCTATAACAGGATGCCATTAACATTTTTGATATATCTGTCACAAGATTGTGTGATCACACCAGTCAGTATTGATTTCCCGTTTTGGATCTCTTTTTGCATGTTTAATACTTTTTTGGATCATTTGAATCAATAAAGGTAACAGTATAAATAGCAAAGTTGGTTGATGTCTTTGAATAGGAAAGGTTATCGGGCTCAGCGTCAGATAATTATCCGATTCGCCTTTGGCTCACAATATAATATTGCTACGCCTTACCCGATAACATTTTCGATTCACAACACAATACATCTTTTCCCTATAACTCACATTTTCATCGACTACGAGATGTATTCCATCTCCCCCAGATGGGTAAATATAATGTTGTAGTGGTGTAGGTCTGTATTCCGTGTAGACAACATGGCATGGCTGAAACAGAAACCAGGAAAATAGATGCGTTATTGACATGTAATCAAACAATTATAACTCTTGAAAGTTGTAATTACTTCAAGAGGGGTTCTGCATGACCTAGTGGTCTAGGTGGAGGAATTGAAGCCTAGACATTCCAGGTTTGAGCACCGTGGACAGCGCTGCTTTTGAAGGAATGTCTTTTATTAAGACACTTCAGAGACCTAGTCTAGCGCTGGTAGATCAAAGGAAAGCCATAAAATAGCGTAAAATTGTTGATACAACATAGACCCTATACAAAAATACTTTAATTGTAAGATTCAATAGAACCCTCTCTTTATAAATGTAGAAATACTTCACAATGAAGTGTCATTACAGCAATGTTGAAGGATCTTCAGCTAAAAGTTTAAATTATATATAGAAAATATCTGCATTTTTTGGTCTTGGGTACTTCCATTTTATAATGATGATAATAATCATAGTAGTAATGATAATAAATATAATATTAATAACAACAGCAACTATAATAATACCAAACAAGATAAGCTCTTAATTATTCAGACTTATATTTCTATAAGAGATATCATATTTTTAAAATTATATCTTAGACTGACATCTGACAGCCATAATTTCAAAGAGACTTCAAAGAAGGGAAATAGTCGGTTACAATGCGACGCGCGAATAAAGTTCATGGTCCGTTTCAACTGTTGAATGTGAAAAAGGTTTAAGTTGACAGAACCTGATGATAACAGCACTTTAAAATAGACTAACCAAACCACACTTGAGAACCTTCTTAGAATCAATATAGATCAAAGATGACAGATTTCCATTCAGAAGTTTCAGGCTTTCTTGGCTTCAACTTGTTAAATTTGGCCCAAGTGTTGGCGCAAAGAAAATCTGAGCCAGAGAGAACTATTTTCTTTATATCATAATGTGCTTCATTTGATATTATTCCAAGTTACGCGGCTGGGAGACATACATACCTGATGGTGAAGATGACAAATCCATTCTGCAAACTGCCTCGCATTTGGAATTGTGGCAGACAAAAACACATAATGTACATTGTCTGGTAGTAGAATGATTGTTTCCTCCCACACTACTCCTCTCTCTGAAAAAGTGAAACAAATAATGACAGCACTGTGGCATCATTCAAAGAGTGTTATTGAATATAAAAATCAATACAAACAAAATTTAATGCTCTATGATACAGGGGTGGCAAAATCAATTGTCCGTATTGCCCGGCATGTTCAAAACCATAACCATCAAGGGAAATTTTACTGAAAATTACTATGTAATAATACAGACAAGAGCAGAAAAAGATTTGGCTTTTAAGGAAGTAAATCAAAATCAGATTTCGCCATCCCTGATGTCAACTCATAATCAGGGGCTGCAAGATCAATCGTCGGAATTGCCTAGCATATCCAAAACCTTAACGGAAAAGTGAAAACTTACTGAAATTTACTCTGAAGCTCTGATTTAGAAATAGAGAAAAGATGGTTGGTTTTGTGAGTTGGAAACGTTATTGGGCAGGCGTAGGAATATTATCTTGTGAAGGCTCACCAGATAATCCGAAGCTAAGCTCCATAACATTTCGTATTTAGACACAAGCCATCTATCCTATTTATCCTGTTACCTATATGGATTCAAATAAAGGAAACAAACAAAATTTAAAAAAAAAACGAACAAGGTGAAACAAAACAGAAAATCAACACTGACATGTTTGCACAGCCAACATGTAATCTAGTGACAGATATCAAAAATGTTATATGACACACTGTTATCAGTTCATGAATTGCCCTGGTGACAGGATACAAAAAACATTACCTTTATCTCGCATGTAATGGATCTCGTCAAATATGACCCAACCCACTTCTCTCATGATTTCTGAACCTCTGTATAACATACTTCGCAAAATCTGGAAATGTAAAGGAACAAGGATATGTTACTCAGTGAGATTCTCAAAGTGGATAGTATACAGGTAGTATGCCAGTAAAGTCTCCTACACCATTAACCATTGTAAAATAAGGAATTTTGTAATTGGTCTTAAAAATCTAATTGGATAATAATATTTTAAAAGTTAACACTTAGACTGCTCGGTAATTTTCTAAAAATAGATATTTTTGTGTCGTTTGCTTTCCAAAACCTTACATATCATCTTATTTTTGATGAGGATAGATACTCAGAGTAGCAATCAGGTTAGATCACAGGCCAGCTCCCAATTCATTTGGCGGCTGTTCTGGATCCAACCCGTTCACATCTGGCAGCATGAAGTTGGTCCCAGCACTATATGGGTTCAAGCTTTAATGTTTTATATAGATGACAAGAATAACAAATGCACTCTTCTTCATTTTAACAATCTTGTGCCAATACCTCTGTGGTCATGATGAGACAACTCGCTGTAGGGTTGATGGTAACATCGCCTGTCATAAGACCAACGTCCTGGAAATCTTCAAACATCTCCCTGTATTTCTGGTTACTCAATGCCTTAATGGGGGTCGTGTAAATAACTCTCTGTTTGTCCCTCAATGACATCGCAATGGCATAGCTAGAAACATTGCAATTGAGGTATATTATAAAGTATTTCATCGATTTGTTTATCTATAAAGATGATAGTTGATATGTAATTTTTTCTGTTTTTATGACTTTCCTATATTTACCGGTACTAAGCTAGGGCTCTGAAGTGTCTTGTCAAGGGACACTTTCACAAAACCCGGTTTACAGGAGGGGTTTGAGACTAAAACCTAGAATTTCAGAGTTCTAAGACCACCATCTTGACCTGTGGACTGCTCAAACAAAGTTTAAAACTTGTATCCTCTGCACTCTGAATCAGAGAAAGTATCATCTAAGCTAGTTTTGGGCTTGAACCCAGACATTCTATGTTCTCACCATCTTGACCACTGGGCCACACATGTTTAAAACTTACATTTGATGTACTCTGAATCGGAACAAGAACCATCTAATCTATTGAGGCTCACAAAAAACTGTTTGTAACAAATCGATGATAGAGCTTTTGACAAATCTTAAAACCAAACCTGGATACAACTGTTTTCCTTGCAGACATGAATGATCACACCTCAAACCATTGATTAAAACTTACATACCCTATACTCTATATCAGATTAACCACCATCTATACTAGTAAGGCTCACATAATACGGTTTTGTAACAAACATATGATAAATAGAGCTTAACCCTTTACAAAACGCCAAATTTTCAACTCTCCCAAATTGAAAGAGTTTGTAGACGATATTTCAAATGTGGTGAAATTGAAAAATCTTCTGATAGGGCAGAAAACATTGTGGGAGATGGAGAAATTGCTTGTTAAGAGCAATTTCTCCTTTTCCCACGTTTTCAAGCCGTCTGCAACAGACTGCTTATATGTCATAATTGTTTGGTAATGGGTTCAGACAAATCTTACAACTATACCTGGCTACAACTGTTTTTCCTGCAGACGTGTGGGCAGACACAAGGACAGATTGACTGTTTTCCAGACACAGAATGGCCTCTTTCTGGAAGGGATCTAGAATGAATGGGTAGGTTTTAGCGGGCTCCGTGGTTGGCTGACTGAGAGGCACATATTCTTCTTCAGGGGGAACAGCCACCTGTGAACAAGAGAATAATTCAAGTTAATTATTTTGGTCTTACTTTTCTGTTTCTTGAACCTTTTCTTCATGTTATGCTTAAAGTACCGTAGATAGATAGATTGATCGATTTATCTTATAAAAAGATATAACACTGCATGGCAACAACATAGTATTAAATATATAAAAACATGTATCGTAAATGCAGTTATGTTAAAAAACCATGAAAGCGCATCAAATACCGTGGATAACACAAAAAAGGAAAAGTGACTTTCCCTTATTTCCATTGTGGTCCTTTATAATGATGGCAGTAACCGTTGGTAACGTCATTTTATATACTCAATTGATATATTTAATGAATTAAATAAGGCACTTAGTCAATGAACTATTTCACCATCATAAACGAAATTAAATCTCTCATGGTTGTCAAGAAAGGAATACAATAAAATAGGTAAGACAAATTACAATAGGTAATTAAAATTTTAAAACTATAGCTATAGCAGATGGCTTTGAAAGTAAAATGAAGGAATGAATGGGTTATAAGGCACATCAACAGCTATAGATCATTTAACATGCATTAGAATAAGGTAGATAAAGGTACTACTATAAGGTACTATAATTAGTGAAAAATAATAAGTAAAAGATAGTTAAAAAGATATAGTGAACTGATGACTAATGAGAATAAGAATTAGCCTGTCTTGCTCTGGTTTCAACCCCCTTAGCTTCTAATTTGGTGTATGTGCAGAAGGAGCATAAGTTAGGATAAATTACTATGGCTTATAAATAACCCCAAACAATTCTTTAGTTCATGAAACAATTCAATAACCATCAAACTTATACCGCTCTCTCAGAGCGCGAAGCGCTCGGAGAGCGGATAACGGTAACATACGTACGAGTAACAAGTTATGTTAACACCGGTTATACCATTAGCAAAAAAACAGGTGGCTTCCGGTTTACCTAAAGGAGAAAACTCGGGTTTGCTTCGGGTGTTTCCGGCTTTACGGAATGGACTGGTTCTATCTAAATTTATTTTCAAGCATTACCTTTATCTACCAATATATCTACCAATAGTGAACCATTCCTTGTAAAGAGAAAACTCGGGTTTGCTTCGGGTGTTTCTGGCTTTATGGAATGGACTGGTTTTACATAAATTCATTGCCGCTCATTGAGTTGATTTCCGCCAATCTTGAACAAACCATAAACCATTCTATCGAAAAACAAAACACGAACAACAAGATCGGCGCCACCGCTTCAAACTTTAAATTGGACACAGTGTTCAACTCCTTGAAAGGACAACGTATCGCCGGTTGTAGGTAAGAGAACTTTTTGTACTCTTTCATTTCGTTATAAAACAGTATATCTAAATAGACCAATTTGACCAAAATTCGTCATAGAAAAATCGAGAATGCGAGCCCTCGTCACGCCTCGCTGAAGATGCTTCCTCTAAACAAACATCCATTTGAAAAAAACTTCTCCCTTTTAAGTAGAACTACAGCATTCATTTTTTATTTTAAAGTTCATGTTCCCTGCAGTACTAGGCTAGAAGATGTGTGTTGCCCACAACACTCCACTATCGATTCGGTGATTACACCCTGCAGTTTGGCATAATCTAATGTTTATGTAGACGGTCTATGTCATTTTCGCGGTGTGTAAGTAAAGCATTAGGTACACATCGTGTTGTAGATGGAATACACTATTATGCTGACCAATAAAGCAACAATGTCAACTCGTCAGTTGCGGACATTGATTATTTGTTATTGTTGGAGCTTTTAAATTGAGTACAAGGTACCTCCTTGACAATTCAATAGCGTTATGGGGCGATAGTTTAAATAACAATGACAGGTAAATTTTCTTTTTAAAAAATAAAATACCCTGTAAAGTATTTAGTTTAGTTTAGAATCATTACCCGACACATGTCCCATATGGGTCCTCTTCGTAAGGGCCGTTCCTACATTTTTCAGTTCTGAAGTGGCTTTCCTGGATACACCAGTACAAGGCTAGGGCTCTGAAGCGATCCTACCAAAACTAAATGGCCTCGGTGGGGCTCGAACCCAGGACCCCAATGTTCTGAGTCCACCATCTTAACCACTGAGCCATGCAGGACCCATATTTGGATATATGTCATCTTATTCGTTGGCAGTATTTTGTTTTACTTGATTCAAGTGATAATATAATTCCCAAACATTGAATTGTTCTTGCAAGTGAGAATTTTGGCCAAAAGGTTTATGGTAATAAATCCCTTAGTTGTTTTTCCTTTATTTCACAGAATTCACGATGGTTGGAAATATGACAATTTCAAACAAGCTTCAAAAGAAAAGATGATGCAGACCCGCATAAACATTGACTCCATTTTATAATACAAGTAAGCACATAGTCTTTCTCATGCTTCTTTGAACTTTACAAACATAAGCGTCATAAACATAGAAGACAACTTTTGAAAGCAATATAACAAAGAAGCAATTTCTCAAATGTCAAAGTTTTTTTTTTCTTTAATTCAAACATCTCTTATTAGATTATTATAGAATAATTACATATGCAGCAAAGTTTTCAGGAAACAAACAAGTTTGACAAAGGTCTGACTTCTTGACATTTCCTTCTTTTATTTCTTCGTTTAAAAAAAATCATTATCCATAAATGTTGATGAATTTGTTGTAGCTCAAAATGTGTGATTGACTTTTTCTTTTCTTCTTTCTTTTTTCGAAAACGTTCGTAGGAATGAGAATGAAACCAATATAAGTCAAAACAGGTTGAAATATAGATTTTTATCAACAATCAGTTCTTTTTCTTCCTGTCAGATAACTGCTTCAATTGACTACCATTGGGATAGAATTGTTTCCAATGTTACCAATTAAGAATAATCAGTCAGTTAAAATGTAGCCAGTATTTACGGTGGCATAAAGGTGACAAGTATGCGATTTTTTTCCCCGATTTGGTAAGTCGAAATAACGAGAAAATTAAGTCATTATTTCGACTTATTAACTCGAAAGTAACAAGATAATAAAGTCATTTTTTCGACTTACTAATTTGAAATAGGAAGATAATTAAGTCATTATTTCGACTAACTAACACGAAATAACGAGATATTTAAGTTTGTTAAATATGTCACCTTTCGTTTGGCAGTATTCTATTTTAGTGGATTGGTACTGTGATGATATGATTCCCAAACATTGAGATGTTCTTGCAAATAAGAAGTTTTCCTAAAAGGTTTAGGGTGATTTAGTTGTGTTTTTTTATTTTACAGAATGCATGATGTTTGAAGAAGAATGTCAGTTTTAAACAAGGTTCAAAGGGAAAGATGATGCAGACCTGTATTAACATTGGTTCTATTTTTTAGATACAAGTAAGTAAAAGTATTGTTCTCATGCCCATATGAACTTTACAAACAGAAATGTCATAATCATAGAATATAACTTATGAAAGTAATGTAACAAAGAACAATCTTTTGAGTGTCAATGTAGTTCTCTCTTTAATTCAAACAGTTCTGATGGAATTTTAGCATAATTACATCTGCAGCAAAGGTTTAAGGAAACAAGCAAGTCTGACAAAGATGGAACTCCTTAAAATGTCCTCCTTTTATCACTTTGTTTTCAAATAGTCATTATCCACAAATGTTGATGAATTTGGTGTTGCTCACAATTTGAAATTAATATAATCTTTTACAAAAACCTAGAATGAGAATGAAACCAAAAAAGAATCAAGACAGGTATCAATTGGGGTGATCATGTGACCAATGTTTACGAAAAAAGGTCCGAACAAGATATCCGTGCAACAACTCTTTTCAGTAGATTACTCTTGCTTTGCACTATTTTATCTATGCCATGTTCCGACCATAAACTTTCCAGTTCTGGTGATATATGATAACCCATTGTTTATAATGGCGTTATTTCTAACACTCGGTAGAGATATTGCAATCGATGGGTGATGTTTTAAGGTTATTCGCATCCCACAACTCCCAACTCTCTGCATGGTCTTGGAGGGGATGGCACAGCTAAAGTTGAAACAACATTCACCGGCGGTTGCAGATTATTTATCGTCGCAACATGGCGTATATAAAATAGTGGAAACCAGAAGTGGTCTGCTTAAAAAAATTGCAATCTGTTTTATATTGCAAACATTGATCATGGGATAACCCTGCCTGGATACACAGCTTAAAATATAGATTGTTATCACCAATCACTTCTTTTTCATTCTGTCAGATAACTGCTTCAATTGATAACTATGGGGAATGAATTATTTCCAATGTTACCAATAATCAGTCAGATGAAGGTGGTCAGTTTTGGCAAAAGATTTATGTTTTTATTTTTCTCTTTTAACAGCCATATCTGATGACTATCTGGCAGAGTAAGGAAAAGGTAACAACAACAAAATGTTCAGTGATGGGAGACCACATGGATTTGATATAATCAAAAACAGATGAAGATTCACATGTACTTTGACTACCTGATTAATGAAATGTTCAAAAGCTTAGTTTTCTCTTCAAAAGACTAATTTCATGAAGATAAAAATAAACCTAAACAGTGATACACCATATTTAAAGGATAGTGTTTAGTGTTAGTTGGTATTGACAATATCAAAGGACAATAATATAGAAAAACTGTCTATGGACAATGGAATATTCTATAATGATAACAATGTTACACATGTTTCATGGTCCTCATTTTCTTTTCTTTTTTTTGAAAAACTCAACCAATTTCCTATCTATTGCATGTTAATGAAATGTTTCAAGGAAACAAACATGAGAGTTTACATGCATTGTAAACACCTTAATTTTCAACATTTTAAAACCAATTATGACAAAGGTAAACATTCTCTGAAAGCATGTTTGCCTTGTCACAATTGCTTTTATTCATTGGTTAAAGAAATTTCCAATTATATCTGCTATTGCTTTAAATTTGAAACAAAAATTTGGAAAAATTTGATGAAAGTCTAAAGGATGTATGTCAAAGAATATTTGTTGAAATTTCTATTTAAAAAGTTGATCATTAATTTTTCTGTCATACTTTTCCAACTTTCAGGAGTTTTTTTCTATTCTAACTATGAAGACCAGGGAACTGTTGATGTCAAGAATTAAAATAATGTCAATATCAAGCTGTGACTATTTTTCAACCAATGTGTTAAAGGAAAGAATAATGATACATGAACCTTTGCTGTATGCTGAGTATCACTTATATGTCTTTTAACTTCATTTCATTAATCATTTATTGCATACAGTGCTTTATGTTTAAGTGCTCTAATAGAAAAACACATAAAAAAGCAGCGTTTTATGTGTGAACAAAGACTAATTAAAAATTATTGAAAATTTATGAAATCTTTTTCTTTCATTTGAAAGTTAAACAAAAGACCTTTTGGCTACAACAAAGCTATTTTTGTAATTGAATGACCTTTTGGAGATCAGCAAAGCAATCTATTTGGGATTTCTTATCTACATTAAACAATAAAGAGCAATTCAAACAAAGACCTGATTGACTTTCTATAATGATGTAACTTAGCCCTAACCATGTACAAGCAGATGAGTATGTTGTTAAATATTGTTTGGTAATAATAACCCAACTGACCCTTCTTCATCACCAAATGACATGTTGTTTGTTGTCATGATGATTTAAACCAGTACCTACAACACATGATTTTGTGAAGAAAATTGTACGATTTTATGCTGAGACACTTGTGGTTCAAATATCATAGTTTGGTGGTTCTGACATGGCATGAGCAGTTTGTCCTTACATGACGAATGTCTCTTTATTGATTAAAGGCCCTCATACACAGCCCAATCAAGCTAAACTAATATCCATATCAATAGAACATATACCATCAAAAAAGCTTACCAGGAGACTTATCCTTTTACTGAGCCTTTCCTAAATGTGACAAAGATGACAGCTTTGTGACAAAATGAGTATTTGCTCCCCAAAGTAAGCCAATTCTTATATTTCCACAAAGTTGTACTACGAATTAAGATTGAAATGCATATTCAGTATGCAAGTTTTTTCACAGAACCCATGCCATTGAGTTGAGAGAGCGGTCTAGAGGCAATGCCTTAGTTCATATTAGAAAAGTAACGATCTGTTTACTTTTATCAGTCAAGGTCAGTGCTCCTGGTTAGCCAGATGCTTTCCTCTAAATTCAACCCCCTAATATAAAATGAGCCACAAGGGCAAGATAACAAAGAGAAAAAAATATTATAGACTGTTTCACAATATGATGAACATCCAGAAAAAGAGGGAACATGTTTTTAAATAACTTTACAAAATAAATATTGATTTTTCTGCCAATACTTTGATCAGCTATTGACAGATTTAGGTGAAATATGCTTGCTTAGATCACAGTAGGTTAAAAATTGAAGTTTAGATACATTTTTCCTGTTTTTAACACATTGTTCTTGCGTTGGATGATAAAAACGAGCGAATAGAGTAAATTCCACTTTTATTGATTCCTTAACACAGGACTCCGCGTGCAAGAATTCCGATTTTGATGAGGGGTCGGATTAAGAAGAAGGGTTGAAACCAAAGGAATCAAGGATAATAGATTATCATGTAATTATTATGTAATGTTTTCAATGAAAAAAAATCATAATCAGACAACTTGAAGTGAAAAGGTTGAAAGCAATTGAGACAAAAGAAGAAATTGCTTTATAGTTCTCACCAATGTTAACCTTTTATTTTTACAAAAGTTTCCAATAAATATCAAAAATAGTTTTTTTCATACTTCATAATTGTTGCCTGCTGTTGCTTGTAATCATTCACAAAACCCCGCATGAGGGACTTATGAGTAAGATCAAATGCAACTTAAATAATTAAACCATAAAAATCCAAATGAGTTATATGTAATAGTTACTAACCCAATGGTTTAGAAAATAAATGGTTTCAAATCATGAAATATGGAACAGTCTCGAGCTTAAAAATCAACATCCAAAAGATAATTATCAGTATCCAAACAGTTTCCTTCGGTCATACATAAGTTATGAGAGAAAAAAATGCTACAAAAATTATACAAAAGTTATGACAGAAGGAAAATCTTGCTCATAACTGTTGGCAAGTTAAGACTGATACCACTTAATTGAAAAAGTTCAAAGATCACAATTGACATACTCTGCAAGGATAGATCTAACTATCCAAGAAAGGAGAAATTGCTCATAATAACAACTTCTGCATTATTCCAAAAAATGTCAAAATTTTCATCCAAAAAACCAATGATAATTTGGTGAAAGGTTATAGAGTTATATATAGGTATACCTCATGAAGACATGCTTCGACTGTATCCACGGTGTGAACTTGTATTCTCTGCATGATATCCATCTGACTGAAAAACAACATCAATAAGGAATGCAATATAAACATATTAACCCATTACCAAACAATAACCACATTTGACCAGTTTGTTGCAGAAGACTCTGGAAAACATATTGGGAAAAGGATTAAATGCTATTAAAGAGCAATTCTCATGTTTCCTGCCCTATTAGATGATTATTTTTCATTTTCATCACATTATGAAAGGTCGTCTGCAAACTCTTTCAATTTGGGACAGTCAAAAATTTTTCAATGGTAACGGTACTCTGTCTCAGGTCTAGTTCTGAAACTAATCCTTATCTTTGAGGCATTACCTGGACCAATATAAACAATTCTCATGATTACCAACAATATGGAGGTTTTGTGAAGTAATATCAAGTGAAATATGCCTCATTAACTTCTCTCCAAATTACATGTACATACCTAGTTCCTTCTTCTGTTTTAGATTTCTTATTTTGCAGTTCATTGTCATCATCATCTGCATCTGCATGTCGCTTCCCTCCACCACTTCTGTTAAGATCATCCTCCCTGTAATTACAGTGATTTTTTCCTTACCTTGTTTGGTACTGTTAAACAGACCCATTAGCTACCAAATAAACTAAATACTTTTCCCGATTTCCCAATAAAGCTTATGTTAGAGTTTAGTTATTTCTAAAAAAATCCAAATTTTAGAGACAAATGTAGTGATTTTTCCAAATTTGTCCAGTTCCAGACCCATTCCCAAAATTTATAAAAAAAATCTCTGAATCATAGTGTAACAACATGATTGATGTTTTCAGAACTACAAGCTGCAGAGGATGAACCAAAGATTAGTCAGAATAATTTGATGTGAAGATTTCTTTCTATTTTCTGATGGGGCATTCTAACGTCGAAATTTCGAACGATCCAAATGTCGGACTTTTTTGGTCTAATTTTCGGATTTAAAGCACAAATGGCCATTCAAACTCAAATGATATGACAAGAAATGTTAAATAAACTTATATTCCAACAAACAATGGCATCAATTGCCGTTAAACAATTAAAAAAAACGCTTATTATGTTTTCCCATTCCAGAGCCAAGCGCAGAAAAAAATTATTGGCAGCAAAAAATCATCAACTAATGTTAGTTAAACCGTTCTTACAGAGTTTATATACGGAATACAGACATGTAAAGTGTATGGATTGATTAATAAAGGATTAATTCACAAGTTCTGTGAGAAAAAAATTTTGATAATCTTCAGAAACAATGGAAATATGGGTCTCCAAACGGTCTGACAAATTTTTGTCGCATTTGTCCTCCATTTAATGAATCGTTCGAAAGTTTGACGTGACGGGAGATATAGCCCAATACAAAAATTTCTCAATAGTTTCCAATGGCATCAAATTAGTTTGACTAAACCAAAGATGACAGTTAATTGCGGTGCCCATTGCACTTACCAAAGTGAAAATAGATGGCAATTAAATGAATCACGCAATAATAAATCTAGATAATGATGCCATGCTATTTTTAATGTTTAAAGACTTACATGGATATGACATGAATAGTGATTAAGGCTTAATCTTTTCGTGGAGGTAGTCAAAATAATTTGATGTGAAGATTGCTTTTTATTTTCTGATGGGGCAATCTAACGTCAAAATTTCGAATTATCCAAATAGTGTCGGACTTCCCAAATTCTGATTATCAGATTCAAAGCACAAAATGGGCTATTGACAGTCAATTGATAAAACAATTTATGTAAAATAAACTTATATACCACCAAATAATGGCATCAATTGCAATTACAATTAAACAACGCTTAATAGTATTTTTCCATTCCAGTCCGCATGAGCAGAGAAAATCTATCGGGAGCAAAAAAAAAAATCGTTAAGTGCATGGATTGATTTAAAAGGGATTAATTCACAACTGTGAGTAAAATAATTTGATAATTTTCAATAACAATGGCAATATGGGTCTTCAAACAATGCGCAGGGTTTTCCTTAAGAAATGGAGTAGAAGGCCAGAAGAACTGTTTAGGAGGCTAGGGTGTCCGGGGATGAGTCGGCTGAATATGAATTTTTCCTCTTTTCAGGTACTGTTGATATATTTTTTACCATCTGGCAAATTTGAGCAGGCCAGAAAAGCATTTGAGACAATCAAATTGGCCTGCAGCTGCCTTTTAAAGAAAACCCTGAATGCGACAAATTTTTGACGCATTTTTCCTCCATTAAATGAATCGTTCGAAAGATTGACGTGACGGGAGATATTGCCCATTAATACAAAAAAAATCTCAATATAATCCAATCGTGTAAAATTAGTTTGACTATTCGTTGAGGGCACTGTGTAAGAGCCAAAATGACTGTTATTATGTAATGTGTACCGGGTCCCTCTTGAAGAAAAGCCATCCCGGGTCACCCATCCAGGTACTTACTGCATTGTAGGTTGCTTAACTACAAGAGAAAGCCAACTACTCTACCCCATTGCCAATAAAAGACGGCTTCTAAGAGACTGTAGAAGTAGAATTTTTAGAAACCCTTTTACAGTCACATTTAGAACAAAGCAGGGCTGGCGACAAAAGGGCTCACACCCAGTATCATATTCCCAAGTGACACTTGTCGTTAATGCTTATTCACAGATATGAAATCTTGAACATTAAAGAAAATGTGAAGTTTATTCAACTTTTAGTTGCTTTTTTCAGGCAGAGAAATGTCTAGATATGATGTGGTAACGTCTTGTGGCTGATAGATCTGGTTGCCACCGACGTTACGATGCCACGCTAATCACTTTTTGGAGCAAAATACAATTTCAACAACCACATGATAGACAACCCTTTTATGATAACCCTAGCATAGTATTGTCTAAATTATCAAATCAAACAGCTTTAAAGAAGCTAAAATTTCTTTATTAAGTTGTATTTCCTACTTTTTGGTAAAATTTAGTGAGAAACAAACCGTTAGTGGCCATTTGGATTTTTTCGCAACTTCTCGATCTTTCTGCTTTCAAAATATGGTTATTACCCACTGAACACATAGGGCTCATCCAATGAAAATACATGTTTCTTCATGCCTTTTTTACAACTTTACTACAACTTCCAAATATGGTATACTACTACAGGGTTAGCTCCGCCCAATTTGACCAAATTTGATTGTCACTTGTTGCGGGATAGCCCAAGATATCCACATGAAAACCGAAAGTGACATATTTGAGATTTGAAATGTATAAGGATTACGAAAAATGCTACTATTCTCAGAATCTCTTAAAATAATGGAAAATTTAATTTTTGAACTCTGAGGTACAGTCAACTTGACAGTTCCGGATCACTAATAGATAAAAGATCGTTTTTTCTTGTATTAACCAATTTACTGTAGAAATCAACACATGAACTTAACGAAAAATTCTTCCTCTGTCTATTCATACCAATGATTTACCCCTTTTATTTATCATTTTTCAGTTTTTGAAGAAAACAAGATCATTATAATAACAAGAAAATAAGAAAACATTGCGACAGTTTCGGATCAAATGTGACAGTTCCGAATCACGTTAATTGTCATATCATTTATTGCAATAAGGGTTAACTTCACAAAGAGACAATTAGAACAGAACATAATATCATCAATTAATACTTTATTTTCATCAAACACATGGCTTGTGCGATTTTCCTTTAAAGAATTATTTTACTTTTTCCTTTAAAGAGGGTACCGGAGAATGACCGGAACACAGGGAGAAAAATCATAATAGACCTTTATTAACACTATATATACACAAGGGAAACAACTTCAAAGAGAAACCAGTTCTGACGTTCCGCGCTTATCAGTCCGTAATTTTTTATACGAGCGCTAGTCTGTCAATTCTCTATATGTCCCGCATAGTCAAATGATTTCTGCGTCCAACAATACCACTCTCAACAAGATCGGTCCAGTCAACTCGGAGAAATCTGCGACGACACGCGACATTTTTTTCGAATTTGGTTTTATCGGAACCGATCGTTGAGAACAGAACCAGCCGATCATTCGGCTCGTAATCACCTCGATGAACGTTATTTCAGCGATGACACTTAACCGCCACATGAAAAACAACTACTGGTAAGAACCAAACTAGAAATTCTAACCTGCACACTATATACAACATGTAATCCACAATTTTCTTTCGATATTCACTGACCTCGCTAACCCGCTTCTTCTCGACTCCATCTTGTTATGCTAATTAAACTGTAACATTCTCTACGATTGGCTGAACGATAAACGATTAACAGGTTGAAGGTCAATTGTGCTGGTTCCCCAGCTTTGTGTTTTTCAGGTGCTGGGCGTTGCGGCGTCGAGTACCAATATTGTAAACACACAGAATCTTGCGCACGATCAGAAATAAGAAATATCTAATTGAATAAGCCTCACACAAGCACTAAATAAAGTATTTTGGAATCGATGAAAATGATTGTCACTTGGTAAGATTTAATGGAGGCAATAGAAAAACAAAATAAAGTCTCGGTTTTGATAATTATTCAGTTTCTTTTATTTTTCCTTATTTGTTTTCCTTTTGAAACACTGTCACAGCCTGAACAAAACCATGTCTCTTCCTTCGGCTTACTTGATGTGTCACCACACATGCCCTCAAACATGAGAAATGATATCAGTTTAATCCACCTATAAACTACTTGTGAACTTGAAATCACAAGGCCCCTCTCCGCGTGGGTTCAAATCCTGAGAGGGATATGGATTTTCATGAGAGGCAGTCTCCCGACTGACTTACGGAATGCCGATGGTTCTACCCGCCTTGACCAGCCCTTATGGGCAGTTGAGTATGGGGTCTTCCTCCATCATTAAGAGTCGGGCATCGCTACATAACTGAAATAATGTTGATGTGATGTAAAACCCATATAAAAAAAAAAATACTTACCACCTGCAGATTATAAATTTTATTTTGCAGCAGACGAAAATCTTAATTACTCTCTGAGTACTGTAGTTAAAGTAAATACATGGGATTGATTTTTTTTTTCTTTGAATGCAAAATTGCTTGTATCATGCAATTTTTTCTCTTGCCACATACTCGTATGTACACAAAGCACAACATCAATAACAACACAGTATTAAAATCGCAAAAATTTAACCGCCAAAACTCAATGGGGCGACTAATTGACAGATAAATGACAGAAGTAACGCTTTGTGAACCACGCTCGGCAGGCTTTATTTATGTAATAATCTGAAAAACGCGGAACCAAGCTGTGATTTGGCCTTGTAATTTTTAAACCAATGATATCACTTCTTACAAACGGCCGATTGGATCAATCAAGCCTCGTTTTGGAACTGTCAAAATGGAGTTGAGCCGATAATCAGTGAATAATTGAAAAAAAATTGTGGATTACATATTGTATATAGTGTGCAGGTTAGAATTTTTTGTTTGGATCATTACCAATAGTATTTTTTCATGTGCTGGTTAAGTGCTATCACTGAAATAACGTTCATTGAGGTGATTACGAGCCGAATGATCGGCTGGTTCTGTTCTCAACGATCGGTTCCGATAAAACCAAATTCGAAAAAAATGTCGCGTGTCGTCGCAGATTTCTCCGAGTTGACTGGACCGATCTTGTTGAGAGTGGTATTGTTGGACGCAGAAATCATTTGACTATGCGGGACATATAGAGAATTGACAGACTAGCGCTCGTATAAAAAATTACGGACTGATAAGCGCGGAACGTCAGAACTGGTTTCTCTTTGAAGTTGTTTCCCTTGTGTATATATAGTGTTAATAAAGGTCTATTATGATTTTTCTCCCTGTGGACCGGAAGTAATGTTGAGACGACCCCTATAAAATCAAAGAGGTGATCCGAAACTGTCGAGTTCACCTGCCTTAATTCATCATGCAATTTTACTATCCCAGCGTGAACATTTTGCATAAATAAAATCTATTAAAAATTTTCTTACAAATGATGTCAAAGTTTAGTGTACATTATCTTTTTTAATGAGCGTCTAAATCGGCAAAAAAAAAAATCGTTGAAATTAGGTAAACTTCCGGTGACTTGTCTCGGTCTTAATTAACCTTTCCAAATTGATTGTGATTGCTTTACCAGACGTGGAAATGTCATATTGGTTTTGTCAAGAGCTAAATGAATATGCTAAATGACTGTTAAGTTCTTAAGGCCAGAGTTTCTTCGCATTCATAGAAATTTGACAACAATCATAAGATGATCTGGAACTGTCGATGATCCGAAACTGTCGAGTTGACTGTATGAGATTCTGTATTTATGTTAAATCAGGTGAAGTTTTGTCTCATTTTGTTGCCCCATTATAGAATTATCGTAGCAATTGTGATACACAACCGGCCTGCTCCAAAGTCCTAAGAGGGCGGAATTACTACCGTGTACCAGACAGACACGATAGTAACATTACTTCTAGGAAATGTCTAGTCTTAGATTCTAAAATCTAGCCTTGGCCTCAAAGGATTTGGGACCTCTAAAAGTGAAAATGAAATGTCTGAGACAGGTCTTCAACAAGAATGAGATAGCTACCGTTTAGAAATGACATCTTCTTGTGCCTCCTCAATTTCGTCAACTTTCTTCAGATCATCTGAAGTAGGAGCAGGTCGGTTCTCTGACGTGTCCTCGTCAAAAACATTGAAGAGATCATCACCAAAGGCGTCTGCCATGGTCTCTGTATATACCGGAAGTAAGATGCATGTGTTTACAAATCGGAGGAAAATTTTAAATATTATCTGCTGATGTACATCTAGAATCAAATTTACAACTCACACTCCCATAGAAAAATAATTGCAACACATGAAAAACGTGTTTGGTTCAATATCAAGATAAATGAAGTATAATCATTGTTGTATTATTCTAACATTTTTTTTTTATGTTTTTGTGTACAAATTGTACATCAAAATGGGCATGTCTTCTTATCAACGGCTACAGCTATAATATCGATCCAGCCGTGAACACATTCTCCGACATGATTGGTCATTAAAACTTTCAGACCACACCTCTAATACAAAGAGGCGTGAACGTTTTTAAAAGCCACGACAGAACTAAGTTTTAGCACAGAAAAGCAATGAAGTTCCTCATCTTTTTAGCCGTTTTCGTGGTTTCGGCTGTTGTTTCCAAGGCAGTAGATTCTCCTAAAGGTAAAAACCTCTGGCATCATACTTTAATTTGTCTTAATCAACGACTAATTGGCTACTCGCATGTGGTTTTGTTTACATTAAGTGGTGTACTCGTGACCAGAAATTATCGTCCATTTACAAAAAGACCGACTAAGACAGTTTGTTGATTTATTTAATTGATTGTTGTTTGGTGCCATTTTTCAAATTTATATGTAAATAGCTTGAGAAAGCAAATGTCTTCAGCAGATGTTGGTCAATGCCCTATTTTCGAAACATAGAGCTCATTTGCAAGATCTACTCGCCTTCCCATGGAAGCATTCATAACTCATAAATGCACTGTATCCATAGTTACTAATGATCGAAGCTAAGTGCAGTTTAAACTTATCTATTTTGCATGTTTGTGAAATGAGTGCTTAAAACTTCTGAGATTATTCACTTTCGATTCTGCTTCCTTGATTAGTAAAAATAAGTTGATGTAAAGATTGCCTTTTATTTTCTGATGGGGGAGATATTGCCTGATGCAAAATGTTCTCATTATTTGTTTGACAACTTCCTGGAGACACAACCAGTGCACATGGCAAATGAGGATTATTGAAAGGTCGCAAAGAAAATCATACAAATCACAGGTTTCGAACCCATGGCCCTCATGCCTACTTTCTACTCCTGGACGAAAAGATGCTATTTGCATCAATCAAAGTATTTTGACAAACCTGCCTCCCATTTGAATGACCAAAAAGTTTACCACAACAACCTTTGACAGTGGTGAGGTGGTAGAGTGCAAGCCTCCTAATTCAAGGGTCCCAGGTTTGATACCTGTTGGCCGTGAGGTGATTATTCCGAGACAAACCAAATATAAAGTGTAGTGTTACAATATTTCAGGTCAATCGTCCCCAGCATATAACACATTTCTCTAAGCGCCCACGTTACGTAGTACAATATAGATTGAAGTGATGGACATCCTTTTAAATTATTCTTATCTGTTGCAGTACTCATACAAAATGGCAAAATAATAAGTTGTGATATATATAATTGTTTCCTTAATCAAATTAAATGACTTTTTTGATTTCTCATTTGAAAACGAAAGAAAAGTGATGTAAGTCTCGCGAGAAACAATTATATGGCTGCATCTGTATTATCTCAGAGGTGTTTTCATTGGATAAACCCTATGTGTTAAGATTTGTGTAGGGGTAGAGTATTGACTTTGGGATGAATGGGTCATTGGTTCAACTATCATGATCAGTGGGTTCCACTTAGTGACCATTAATTTTGTTAATCCTCATTCAGCAGCAGTACTGGAAGTGTATCCAGGAAGCAAAATCCAGAGAGATTAATCTAAGTTGTAAAAATCTTGTTTAACAGCTGATTTAAAATAATGAGCTTGAACTTAACTAAACTATAAGTACATGTATCTATATTGTTAAATTTTGTTTAAACTTATCCATTTAAGATCTTTTGTGAAACAAGGTATAATATATTAGATTAAAATGTGATTATTTTTATGATATCTGCTGTTTCCCCAATGCTAAAAGATTGTCGCCACTAGCCAGCTAATGAAATTGAACAAAACACACCTTGTTGTATTGACAAAAACGCCTTGTATTGAAGCAAGTGTTGGGTCATTGATCAAACTGAGTGACAGATGGCAAATTGTCCAATAAATAGTTGTGAGTTCAATTAACCTTTTACCAAACAATAATGTTTGTTGCAGATGACTCTTGAAAACATTGTTGGAAAAGGAGAAAATACTCTTAGCGAGCAATTTCTCCTTTTCCAACAATGTTTTCTGCCCTATCAGAAGAATGTTTTTCAACATCATCACAATTTGAAATGTCGTCTGCAATATCTTTCATTTTGGGACAGTCTGAAATTTAACGTTTGGTAAAGGGTTTGGTAAGACATTACTTCATATGAGATAATGAGTGTTGTCCAAATTGAAATCCAAATGATATTTGTGTGTCGATATTGGACAGAAACCATTGTGACAAAGAGGTGAATTTTTCGGTCTTCCACTTGAATAAGCAATTAAAATTTTTGTCACATCTGTTTCTTAGATCCCCCTCAACAGCAGATGTGATAAAGTGAGAAACATGTATTAATGATTAAGGGCTGCGGTATTATTAACCTTTTGTTACTAACCCTTTTGAAATACAAAAATTTATTAGAGGACGGCATGGTTCAAGTTACTCAGTCTGAATAAAATTGAAAGGCAAGAGCAGCAGCCCTTCTAGCTGCACTTGAAACCCTAACTTGGGTTCTGTCTAAACTAGTTTGCATAACATGAATTTCAACATCAAAGCAGTAGTATGAAGTTCATGAGGAAAAGCATGAGTTCAGACATTTTGTGAGAAAAAAACATGATTATAATTAGTTAATCTTGCCACCTTGCTTCAGCAAATATACAGTTGATAATGGCTTGAAATCAAAGTCAAGTATTAAATCTTGATTAATTCAACATTAGAAAATAAGAAAATGAATCTTAAGAAATTATGTTCATGAAAAGTCCTGGATTCATTTGAGATGCTTGTATAAATTTGAAGCCATTGTGAGAAAAGGATAAATGATTGTCATGGACAAGCTCTCATGCTGTGATGATGGTTAATTTCTTACACCTCTTTTTGAAAGGTTTAGATTGCAATCATATATCAGAAAAATTGAAAATCAAAATATTGTTGAAACCATTTCAAAACCATCGCAATGCTTATGTATCAATTCATACCAATTGTATACAGACTCTTAATTTAATACCCCAATTTTGTTTCCAATGGTTATTTCATAAGTGGATAAGCTACAACAGAATAGTTGGCGCACAGTTTTAAAGAAATACTATTTTAACTTGGGAATTTCCTCACATCTGTTGGTTATCCATCTGTCAGCTTTAATTAAAGGTTCTCTTTCATATCTATTGCTATAAAGCATATATGGAGGGTTCAACACAAGACTATAGCAAGTTCTTCACAAACGTGAAGCACTTACTATAGTATTGTGCTGACCGCTCACAGTATGGCTTAGCACAGAATGATGGCTGTTGTGGCTGTGAAAGTGCCTAGTGCTCGAGGTGGTGGACTTACAACTAGGGGTTCCTGAGAGGGATATGGATTTTCATGAGAGGCAGTCTCCCGACTGACTTACGGAATGTCGATGGTTCTACCCACCTTGACCAGCCCTTATGGGCAGTTGAGTATGGGGTCTTCCTCCATCATTAATAGTCGGGCATCGCTACATAACTGAAATAATGTTGATGTGATGTAAAACCCATATAAAAAAAACAAAAAAAACAACTAGGGGTCCCGGGATCGAACCCCACAGACATCTTTGATTTCATGGGAGTGACCTTTGGCAAGACACTTCAGAGCCCTAGTATTGGTGGATCCAGAAAAGGCGTCACATAACTGAATAATTGCTTATACATCGTTAAACACCAAACAAACAAACATATGATTGAGTCTTATTGATAAGTGTATGTTTTGTGGAGTAGATTGAAGAGCAAATTGTTCAAAATCCCTTGTCTATGTAATGCCTATGCTAATTAGCCCATTACCAAACAATAATGACATTTTACTCCTCTGTTGCAGAGGACTCTTGAAAACATTGTGGGAAAAGGAGAAATTGCTCGAAACAAGTAATTTCTCCTTCTCCCACAATGTTTTCTACTCTATTGGAAAATTACTTTCCAAAGTCATAAAATTTTAAATGTCGTCTGCAAATTCTTTCAATTTGAGACAGTTAAAAATTTGGCATTTTGGTAAAGGGTATAAATTTGATCATATAACAGGATAAAGGCTGATTAGCCTATTTTAAGTGCAAAGGGTTATGGAAATCACTCTGCCTGCACCTGCAAGACTCAAGCCACTAGTTGACCAGCTCTTTCTTACTTTGAAGTGACCATTTCCCTCATAGAACATAAGTCTTCTAGCTGCTGTTCCTTGATAAAGTTCTGTCTTTTATCTTTTATGATTAATCATATGGGTATAAAAGATTCATGTACTACTTCACTTTTCCATGTTTACTCCCTTGAGATAAAATGAAACAGTCAAAGAAAAGAAGATAATCAATGATTCATGTATTTTGTTTTCCAAATCACTGCCTGTTTAATCGTATGTGCTTTTGAAAACATTATGGGAAAATGAAAGTGCAGATCTCTGCTGCTTAGTATAAGACATTTCCCCAAACTGTTTTAGCTTTTATTACATGGACTTTGTGATGTTGTCGTAATAATGGTTGTAGTTTTAAAGTAGTTGAGTAGATGAGTTTGATTTTTTGTATGATTTATGTTTATTTTATTTAAATATTTAAACTGTTGTGGATGTGAAAGTTTTTACACATAATTTAGCCATTTTGATTTGTGAAATTCTGTATGGTAGATTGAAGAGCATATCAGACAATTCTGATGTGAAGCAGTGAACCCAGTAAAACCGGCTTCCCGAGGCGAGTTTTACGACAAAAACATTTACATGAGAAAAACAATATCAATACTATGATGATACAGATGTCATGTTTGGTAGACTTTTGTAGATAATTTCAACTTGATTTCAAATCAGTTTGCCCACTGAAAATTGCATTAGATCAAAAGTTAACATCTTGATGGGTCAACATTGAGCAGTGGGCAGGGCTTATCAGCAAAGGAACTTTGATGGCCAACTGACAAGTTTCAACTCATGACCAATCAAATTATCCATTTGGCAGACCTTATATTTGCTTATTAGCATATCGATAAATGCACCTTATTCTTGATATGAAAATAACTGTAAGAAAAAAAGTCAGGAGGGAGCCACAGATTTAAAGAACACTAAGTCTTTGACTGTCCCAAATTGAAAGAGTTTGCAGAAGACACTTCAAAATGTAATGAAATTGGAAAATAATCTTCTGACGGGTAAAAGACATTGTGGGAAAAGGATTAATTGCTCTTTATGAGCTTTCTCTCTATTTCCCACAATCTATTTTAGAGTCATCTGCAATAAAGGGGTTAAATTTTGTTATTGTTTTGATGTGGGTTTACATGCAGGGATGGCAAAAGCAGTCAGCCTTATTGCCAAGCTTGTCCAAAAGCCTGAATTTACAAGTGAATTGTTACCAAATTTTACTGTAGAACCATTATTCTGACAAATGCAGTACTTGGCATTTAAGGACAAGTAAAGCAAAGTGAGATTATGACAACCCTGACAACTTCATTTCAAGCACAAAATTACTTGTGTTGAAGGAGTTAATTAAAGTCTCACAGCTTTTGTAAATTCATTTTCATGACTTTTAATGAACATATTATAAAAGAATTCTATATGTATTTTTCAGGTATTTATATTGTACTCATATCCTTTCATGTTCCTTTAACCCTTTACCAAATGCCAAATGTTTTACTGTCCCAAATTGAAAGAGTTTGCAGACAGCAATTCAAAATTGGATGAAATTGAAAAACAATTTCTGATAGGGCAGACAACTTTGTGGGAAAAGGAGAAATTGTTCAATAAAAGCAATTTCTCAATTTCCAACAATGTTTTCCAGAGTGTTCTGCAACTCTGGCCAAATGTCATTATTGTATGGTAATGGGTTATCTGTGAATCATTTTATAATTTCAGATTGGAACGAGGATGTGGATTGGTTTACATCATTGGACGATGCAATGGAATTATCAAGGGAACAGTAAGTATCTTGCTCTGTTCATGAATTATTACTTATGGCATGAGAATTGAATGCAAGGCACATATTATTTCTAAATTATTGTGGCCCTGAGGTGGAATGTGAGCCTTATTTCCCCTCGAGGTTTTCTTATCACAGCAATTCAAATTTGTTTTCTTGAGGTTATTTTTATCACAAAAGTATGAAAAAATGCTTGTTTTTTTGTAGACATTAAAGAAAATCTATCTCAGGATATTGAATAGAAATTTGCTTACCCAAGACTTAAAAAAAGAATATATTTGAGGAAAACAAAATAAGGAAAGAAAATATTGCTCATTTCACTTCATTCAAACTGCATTGCTTTGACATAACTCCTTCTGACATGACACACATTGTTTGTTTCTTAATTCTCATTAGATATATGGATAAACAATGAGAACTTTTTTGCAGTCCCATTTACGTATTGCTAAAACATTAATAGATGCACAGACCTTCGTGAAATGACTGAGAAACCATTGAAAATGACTTTAAAAAACAAGTGAATTGGCGGCTGGCCTGTGATCTAACCTGTTTGGAACTCTTAGTATCTTTCCAAATCAAAACTAAGCAGACGTTTAAGGTTTTTGAAAGCAGACGACAGTTCTAATGTCTAATATAAATCTTTGATTAATCTAAAATTACCCAGAATTCTAAGGGTTAATTACTGACCTGAATGCACACTAAATCCTGGTGATGTAGGCTTTTAGGCTTCTCTCCTTTTTTCAGACACAAGCCTATTATGATGGTGATTCATAAATCATGGTGTGGTGCCTGTAAAGGTATGTTTTGCTTAGAGTTTCAGATAATAACATTAGAGTTTAACAAACTTTTTCAGTATTTATGGTACATTGTAAAGGTCTGCTCAACTTTGATTGCTATTGGTTTGTCTTCACCAAGCAGGGTTGGCAACATATATTATCGTTTTTGCCAAGGTTGTTCAAAAGCATCAAAGAAAAAGTGAATAATGAATAGAACTTACTATACAAACATTATATTGTTTGAACAAAAGATGCATTCATATGATACATTATCCCATCCCCTATAAGGGAATATGTAACTTTTTCAAATTAAATGCTGCAAATAGTAAGAACAATAATATAAATAATGATATGATTATATAAGAATAAAATTTTCTTTCTAATATTGTAGAAACTTATTGAAAGATTTACAGACAAGTAAATCAAAGTCTGATTTTGCCACCCCTATTTTCACAATAATTGCAGGGTATGTTTTAAGCTCACCTGAGCACAAAGTGCTCAAGATGAGCTTTTGTGATCGCCCAATGTCTGTCGTTCTTCATGCGTCATGCGCCATCAACAATTTATTTAAACATCTTCTCCTCCTAAACCATTGAGCCAATCTTAACCAAACTTCATAGGAATGTCCGTTGGGTGATGCTCTTTAAAAGTTGTTCAAAGAAATTAATTCCATGGAGAACTTTGGTTGCCGTGGCATGAAAAAGGGGGAATTTCTGCAATTTTTAAAAAATCTTCTTGTCTGAAACCACTGGGCAAAATTCAAAATAATTCACAGGAATGTTCTTTTGTGGCCTCTTTTTAAAAGTTGTTAAAATTTTGATATCTCGAAAAACATGGCCACCAGGCTGCGTTGAACTTTAAACACGTTTTTGTTTTCACTTTATAGATGTATGCTAAAATTTATGACTTCACAAACATCTTTTTTTTCCAAACCTCCTGGCCAATTTTAATGAGATATCATGTGAAGCATCCCTAGTTGGAAGGGAGAAAGATTTTACAAAAGAAATAGTCATGTGACCAAAATGGCTGCCATGTCCATATTTGGTAAAATCCTTAAAAAATTCTTCTTGTCACAAACCACAAGTCGGATTTCAAAAAAAATTCACAGGAATGTTTATTTGGAGCCCTTCTATAAAGATTATTAAAAGAAAATAGTTATCTTGAAAATCATGGCAGCCAGGGTGTTTTGAACTTTGAAGGTGTTTTTGTTTTCACTATATACATGTATGGTAAAATTTATAACTTTAGAAACATATTTTATATAAAGATGAATTTTTATATCTAAAAAAACATGGCCACCCGGGTGCGTTTAAATTTGAACCTGTTGCATTTTCACTAAATACTTGTATGCTAGAATTTTTAACAAAATACATCAATATCAATTTAGATGTCCAAATATGCCAAAATGATAACCACAAAATGGCAACAATTCTGGACAAAAGTGTGGGCTGATCTTCGTACATACAATCCGTAAATACGGAATATTACATCATAGTATCTTTCCCGATGTTTGTATTTACTTCGAGTCGCGCGAGATAATGCGTATCTAGCGACACCGAAGGTCGAGCTAGATGCAAATTTTTCTGACGCAACGAGAACTAAATACAAACACCGGAAAAGATACTACGATGTAATATTCCTTTTATTATATACATCATCTTTATCAACTACAAAAAATAAAAACAGTGGAATTTCTCATAACCTTGTTCAGATGTTTTGATTTATGAATGGCGGGTGAATATACTAGAATACACTTTGACATAATTAATCTTGGCCCATATGACGATGTCAATTTCAAAATAAATCGACTGCCATTATTGAGTTTATCGCCGCTTCGATTTTTCTGTACCGATTTACTATACAATATGACGTGTTTTAAAGAGTGACAAATGCATAAAATGGAACTTTGTAACAGGACCTTTCGCATGAAAGTAATCTCTGGAAAATTTTACAACTTGAATGATTGTTATGCGTCTTTTCTGTTCCGGTGAAGCGCAAGATCAACCAAAGGAAAAAGCAGTGTTGTTGACAACATGGTGACTGGTCAGTTTATTTATCTTAAATTTTGCAAAATCTGTCCAGTGTATGTTAAAATTAGAAACAATCATGATAAAATGCCATGGTTTGCCAGCGATGCAGACTGATAGCTGTCGATGGGAAATTTAAGGACCTACGACTGAAACTAAAACAGATCGGCAAAACGGAGAATTTGACCTTTCTATGTGTGGAGGATGTTCTCTTCTGAAGGGGAAGTGTTCAACAATTCGAACTCACGGACATAGACAAGTAGCTGTTGGAACGATATAATTCTGAATGATTATATGTAAAACTGTCCACACAATGTTTTTGTTCATTAAATGTGAAAAGAAAGGATTAATAAACTCCAAATGGATCTTTCTGTAAAAGTTCTATCGATCCATTTATAGTTATTTTACTCATTGAGGGTCCCATTGCTAAATATAGAACGCGTTGACCTTGTTAATGAAAATGGAAGGCATAAAGACCGCAACTCATCGTTTTGATACGTCATTGATGACGTATTTTGTTTTTCAATCTCCTGTAGAGTTATTGTTCGTTCCTCACTTTATAAATGTGGGTGCCTAGCGTGAACTTTACTCTGGTAGGGATTGTTTGCTCTTCTCGACTTGATCAACTGTATTATAGTTGTTTGTACGGACGTGTGTATGTAGGTAGGTTAGTGATTGATTCAGGTTGGCATTGTTTTCACTTAAAAACAATACATCCCTGACCAATTGGTTTTCTGCCTTTATTTACTATGTCACCGCAAACAATAATCGAGAACCAAAAAAGAAGTTCTTTTAGGAGGCGTGGCTTGAAAATTACGACATATCTAAATATAGAAAGCCGGAAAACACTCCAGTGTAATACGAGATTTTTTTCTGGCGTGTGTGATTTGATGCACATGAATTGTTTGTATTTACTCCGGAATACTCACTGGTATATAATAAAAGTAAAATATTCAGTGTCCGCATAGCAAGATTTATGTACCATTTTAATGTCCCGCATCAAGCATACAGTGTCCAACTTGTAAAATGGGAATAAAAAAAGGTCAATGCAAAGAAGCACAAGAAACTCTGTGTAAAAGTTAAAAGCAATGTTTCTAACTTTTCTTCAAATAGGTGGTAATATCAGGTGAGCGGTTCTAGGGCCATTATGGCCCTCTTGTTTTTAAGACCATATACTTCTATCTGAAATGAAACTATGAAAGGGTGTAAGACAAATTTATTATTTGCATGTAGTGAATTGCAAGTTTGTTAACTGTTTTCCCATGAATAGTTCAGGTTTGATAAATGCAGGCTAACTATACCATCATGCTTGGAAATCAAATCAGCCTGTGGCACTCATTCATCTTTTTTTTTATCTCATAATAAGATATTTAGATACACATGCCGCATAAAAATTTGACTATTCTTTATTTATCATTTTGCAAGAATCAAGATAAATTGATACAAAGTGTCAAAACTAGAATGATCGAGCGTCCTTTAAGGAAAAAAATATTATTTCACTTAATCATGACTTTGTAAGAATCCTACGAGTAGCCTTTTCCACTTTGCAACCAATATAAAAAGATCAAATGAATGGCGGAATTTGTTCTGTTTTTCAGCATTACGGCCTCAGTTTCACAGCTCAAAGGAGATTGCCAAGCTTAGCAAATATTTTGTAATGGTCAATGCCGGGGTGAGTGTTGTTGTTATTCATATAAGAAAAAAGAAGTATCTTTCTATCATCTTTTTTTTTAGGAGAATGGCCATTTCTAAGTTGTGAGAACTTATGGCCAGACCCTTATGCCAAATTTGATATGTCTATTTACCAATGTTGTTAACTCTGTATTATATGTTAAAAAGGCAATAGAATATATTTAAACTAAACTGTCATCCACCTTAATTATCTAGGTTGGATGGGTTTTTGTCAGTTTACAATGTCTAGGTGTTTAAATCGATATGAAATATACCGAGTGTCACACATAGTTGTATAATTATTTGATGAATATTGAACCATTAGCCTAAGGTTAATTAGATGATTATTGAGTTAATCCATTGTTTAGAAATATCTTTCACATTCATTTCTTTCTGCTACAGGTGTCTAAGAATAAGAATATATACAGTTACACCATTATGCTACCCTCTTATATTCGGTTCCTGGGGTTGAAAAAACTAGATTAACTTTAAGCTAAAACTTGCCCTTGCACTTTTCTCAGCCTTATGGGATATCTAAAAGAATCCTTAGGCCAGACACTTTAGAGCCTCAGCCTAGTTCTGGTGAATCCAATGAAACCATTTTATAATTGAGAAATTGTTGCCATGGTGTTGTTAAACCTCAAATCATATTTATTAATTTCAAAGCTAGGAAGGTGGCAAGGTGAGGGAGAATTCCTATGTCTATTTATGAACCAGTTTTACCATAGAAGCTCTGTCAGGTCCACAGGCTCACTTCACATTTTTCAACAAAACACAGGATTTTAGCAATTCTGAAGAAAATGAAGTGAAAATGGTATTTTGTTTAGTGACAATGATTGCACATATCAATTTTTTTTATATTTATTACTCCCAGAGCACAAATCTGTCAGTTTGTCCCATTTACCCGTTTCCGACTGTCCCTAATTCCCTAATTGAGTTTGCATACCATATTTCAAAATTTGATGTAATTGAAAAATAATTTTCCGATAGGGCAGAAAACATTGTGGGAAAAGGAGGAATTGCTCGTTAAGAACAATTTGTCCCTTTCCCACAATGCTTTCCAGAGCCATCTGCAATAAACTGGTCAAATGTCTTTATTGTTTGGTTATGGGTTTAAGTACTGGAACCGACTTCATGCTTATGCAAACAGGTTGAATCCAGGCCAGCTGCCAATTAAATTGACTGCTGGCATGTGATCTAACCTGTTTGCTACTCTGAGCATCTCTATTTATTAATATCAATCATCTATTTATGGTTTTGGAAAGCAGACAATACAAAAATGTATTATTTGAAAATTACCCAGCATTCTAAGGGTTAAGTCATGTATTTATCTCTGTTTAAAGGACGAAGATGAACCTTCTGGTGAGCAATACAGACCGGATGGTGGATACATTCCGAGAATTCTATTTATAGGTATGTACAGGTTTTCAGATTATATAGACCCATTCCACCCCTTATGGAAAACTTTGGTTTGGTTAAAAAATGAATAGAAATGTAAATCATTAAAAGCATACTATCGCTCAGAAAATCTGCAAAGCTGGGTTATATGAGTAATAAATTATGATAGATTATGTTGTAACGTAGCAAAAAAAAAACACAGGATCATGACAATATAATGTCTGCACTATTTGTTATCTATTTTTCAAAGTGCTTTTTTCATAAATTTGGTGCCCACCAATTTAACTTCATTGTTTACATTTGAGTAACATCTAAAATAGCAAGGAGCGCTTGGATTATCGAGTGGCGATGACCTGGTTAGAAAAATCATGTCAAACATGTAAGAATGCTGTCATTTATCGAATATTAACAATGAGAACATTCAAAATGGAAATTATCTAGGGTTTTATTGGTTCCCAAGGATTTTCGGATGACCTAGTTTTATCGCTAAGTTTAAACAAACCGTATAGTATCAGTATTTTATAAGCATCATGTGAATGTGTTACAGTCTAAGTTTCCCTGTAATAGGGGAGTTAAAGTACTTCAAAGTTAATTTTCAATTATGTTAGATCTTTCACAATTTAGGTGTAAATGAGCACAAGTATGGCTTTTAAAGTATTTATCATTATCAAGACATTCACGGGACCACTATTCCAAATAAGTCTCATTTTTAATTCATATTTACAAAGTGGATATCAATGAATTTTTTTGCAGGTCTGTTGTGGTTTAGGTGGCGGACCTTTAAGTTGGGGGGTCCCAGGTTTGAGCCCCTCTGACACCTTTTGTATCATTAGATTGACCTTTGGCAAGTCACTTCAGAGCCCTAGCCTAGTATTGGTTGATCTAGGAGAACTGTTACATAACTGAAAAATTGTTGTTACTGCATTAAACACCATATATATTTATATAATGAAAATTGTCCTTATAACCATAGTTATTACCTCCCAATTGAGTATCAATTTTTACATTGAATTTGAAATTACATTCATGAATGAAAGGTGGCAAACAAAAATTTCAGTGCATGAAAAATTCTAATGATGTAAAACTTGATTATAAAATCTTTGACTTTGTTATTCTGACTTTTCTCTGTAAAGGGCGGCATACCTAAATGGGACTTTATGACTGATCACAAATTGGAAGCAACAGCAGTTGACAAAAAGGAAGTGGATTGAAAGACATTGTGTTTTTGATATTGCTTAAAAACCAAATTAGTCAAAAAGATAACTTGCTTGTAGGGATATTTGGCCAAGTATGATATAATGGAGTATGGAGTAAAGGACCAGTGCACAACATCACTAAAGCTAATAAAGGCATTAATATTCTTTCTAAATGTACACAATTTATTGGTTTAACAGTTACAAATGGTCTTATGAAAACGTTTTAGTGACTGATTGATTAAGCAATTAATGTCAAGTAGTTAACTTTTCTCTGTGGGTCCTGCATGGCCCAGTGGTTATGGTGGTGGGCTTAGAACTCAAGGGTCTAGGGTTTAAGCCCCCCCCCCCCCCCACACACACAATAGTTTCATGGGGTGACCATTGGCAAGTCACTTCAGAGCCCTAGCCTAGTACTGGTGGATCCAGGAAAGCAGTAAACTGTTGCATACTTGACAAATTAGTGATACAGCATTTAACACCATACAAACAACTGAATAAGTTCTCTCATGGTTTTGAGGTAGGTATTGCAAATTGATACTGAAGTGCTGTTTATGTCATATAGAAACCAACTGAAACAAACATTTTCTTTACAGAAAATGGAGAGGTCAGGCAGGATCTGATTAACAAGAAAGGCAATCCCAAATATAAGTATTACTACAACACAGCGGATCTTGGTAAGTTATTCAGGCCTATATGGCTACATTGACCTTTATACTTACTCTTAATTCATGTATTTATATATTGCTATATTGGCATGTCACTTTACAGCCCCAGCCTAGTACTGACAGATCTAGCAGAACTACTTCATAATAGAAAAATTTTAGATACAGGGTTAAACACAAACATGCAGGCAATAATGAAAAATTTCTTCAGAGCTCAAACCTTCTACATTTCTCAATGGATTTCGATGAAACTTTCACAAAATGATAATCAACAAGTGTCCTGGCGCATGTTGTCGAAATTTTAAAATTTGGTCATGGTCAAGGTCATTGTTGCTAAAACTAGAATGAATGTGAGAAATTCTTCTGATTGCCACTCCGCCCTCATTCTTCAGATTTTGATGAAACTTACACATAATGATTGTCATCAATTATTGCACTGCCATTTTGTACGATTTTTTTTTAATTGGGTCAAGGTCACTTTGGCTCCCAAAAAGGTTTTTTTTTCTACCTTTCTTCCGATGGCCCTTATTTCTAGACCAATGTCACCATTATTTGGTATGTAGGTACTTCTGATTGACCTTTCATTTTATAGGGTCAAAGGTAACTTTGACTCAAGAAAAGTTTTTAACCAATTTTATCCTTTTCTCAGAATTGTTTTCACCAGATATCACTAAGAAGTTGTATTTATGTTGTTGTTTTTTTCGTTACCTGCTGTTTTGTTTAAATCAAACAGATCAAACTCCCATACAAGGATATGGTTAACCCATTACAAAACAATAGCCAGATTTGATCAGTTTGTTACACCACGATGTTTTCAAAAATTCTTTCAATTTAGAACAGTCCAAATTTTTGGCATTTTGTATATGGTTAACAAGTTCCACTCTGATGTGGTATGATGTGACTTGTTTAATAATAACTCAACAGCTGGGAGTAACCAAAGGATGTACAAATATTTTTTTCTTTTAGGACATGTGGAAGAAAATACTGGAACAAAATATAACATTTAATCAAACTGTTACATCTAGGTGTCTTCTGTTATATGACTTAACCTTTTCTTTGTTTAGTGGGGTTAAACATCATTAATCTTTGACTTTACATTATGGCTTTTCTTGGATTCATCAGCACATGGCTATAGCCTTGGGTCCTGGCCTGTGTATATACCTGTATTAAGGGTATGAGCATGGGCCAGGACCCCAGGCTTCACTAGGCTAGGACTCACAAGTGTCTTGCCAATGGACTCTTCTGAAAAACAAGTTCCACAGCAGGGGATCATACTTAGGATCCTAAGTCATACGCACACAGACAGTAATCCATAGGAAAGCTTAAGAGAATGATTATTGAACATTTTCCTTTTGAGTGAAAGTATCCAGCTTCTTTCTCATTGTGCTATTTGACCGAAAGTGCGGGGGACATGAAACTGGGGCTCACTCAGGTTTATTGTAACATAAATAATGACCTTAACTTTCGTGTTAAACTTCAACAATGGCACTAATATTTTGCAAACAACAATTATAGTGTTGAATGGATGCTTGTATCACAATAATTTCAGAGAAAGAAAGGATTGAGATGAAAAATTCATGTCTGTTCATCCTTTCGGTTTGATTTAAAGTTTATAAAGGGAAAAAATCAAAAGATATAGGGGACACCCGGGTTCGAACCAGGGACCTCTCGATCTGCAGTCGAATGCTCTACCACTGAGCTATATCCCCACATACTCAAGGTGTACCACACAACCTAATTATTTTCCTCACAGAAACACATATAATTATTTTTTTTGGAAGAGGTTATTTTCAATAGTATTGATGGAAAGTGAATGTCTTTAAAGAACGATATATACATTAACTATGTCAATTTCATCTTTCACAACATGTTTATCCCAGGGTTCAGATTTTATTGAAGACGTTATGAATTGTGACACGTCGACAGGTTTTGACATCTGTCAGTACTATTTATAGTTCGAAATATCCTATTTATAGCTCTCTTTGTTATTTTTTTTCCAAGAGAAGAAACTCTTACATGAATGGTTTCACTATACACATAGTTGCTTCCCTTCGTTATAAGATCGAATAAGTTAGGTAGCAGTACACACTAACGGGCCTTCGATTGGGACGGCATCAATCAGAACACATCGGGTTTATCCAATGAATTTCATAGCTCACGGGTAGTTCCGATTGGGACGGCATATGTACGTCTGTTAAGTCGCTCCTCACTGAGTCGCGAAAACAAAGCGGACGAAAGCAATATTTACACATTAAATGCATATTGCCTGTGGCCCTCTAAAAATATGGAAAAAAAATCTGAACAGTTATCATATAGCTTATTCCTTGAGCAATAACCGGTCATGAAAAATCATGTGTCAGATGCTCAATTTTGACACATTTTCCACTTCTATACAGAATTCCCTGCGAATACAGGAGGTCCATCGCCACTATTTGCGCTTTCCACACAGTCTGGGCATACAACTTATCCACAAAAAAGTGGTGCACGACCACGAAGATTTTTTGCTATCGTCCAATGTATGTACCCACCTGAAAAATGCACTGTTTTGACGCCCTTTTCGGTGTTTTTCCCAAGCAGCCGATAAGTTCCAGTATTGACACTTCCAATTCAATGAAGAAATGTGTGTAAGCAGCATATTCGTATTATTCAATATACCAAAATGAAACTTTATAATAACATTTACATTCAATAAAAAACATAACAATGTCTCAGCACTGCTTATAATCAAGAATTTCTCCTTCAAACGGGTTACCAATTCGAAATTATAAGGTAAATTAGTGTGACCTACTAATTCGAAACTAAAGGTCAGTAAGTGTTTACTACCCCCATAGTACCGAAAAGTCAAGTTATTAATCATAATTTTTAGAAAATAGTCAATATTTAGGCAACTCTTATGCCAAACACATCAAATATAGAAACAAAAGTCTGAATGATCCAAACGATAATCAATAGCATACATAAATATTTTGAATAGAAAGACTTTAATTTCCGAAGATTCTTCGTACAATTAAAGACCCTATATAAATGTTTATTAGGTCTTTGGTGCAGAGCTATAAAAGTCAGTGATAGTTAGTTATAGAAATTTACTGACACAGGTCCCATATGGGTCCTCTGTTTAATTGCCGTATTTACATTTTTCAGTTTAGGAAAAGCTATGCTTCCGCTGCGTAACAGGAAAATTATATCAAACATGTATAGAAAAAGATGTTTGGTGTCGTGAATGTGAAATGATATCGGCCAAGTCGAAGGCGTATCGCCATATATTCTGAGCCAAGCGTGATAACCTTTCTTTCATATTGAAAGCCACCAAGTATATCTACTGTACTTTTCAGTATGGATGTAAATTATCAAATAGAGAAGGACTATAAAACACAAACTGCAAAGCAAAACGGAAAATTAAGGTTAGACCTGGGTAATAATAAAAAGTCAGAATAACAAAGCAGATGCCATTGTAAAATCAAGTTTCATATTATACGAATCTTTCCTGGATTAGAATTTGAATTTGCCAACTTCTTTTATGAAATTTCAATTTTATTGTGAAAATTAAAATTTAAAGGGAGGTAATTAATATGAAATGAATAACAAAATTGTTGATATCCATTCTGTAAATATAAATTCAAAATCAGACAAATTTTGAAAAATTGGACCGGTGAATGTCTTCGAAGCGATGCATATTTCATGAATTACATTTAAAATTATTCTTTTACCAAAAGCAATAACCAATTTTCCTTTACCCAGGTCTTAATACGGACAAGCGCGCGCAGCGATCACGTGATACAGTGATGGATAACAAAAAATGTTATACAGCACCCTCTTATCGGCCTGTTTATGGCCCTGGTGACAGGATAGATATGATTATTTCTCATAAATATTTCTCATAAAGATGGCGTTCCTTCTATTTCAGTGGTTCAATCAATGCGAAGAGCAATTCGCGCATTTAGCGCACATTTGCTGGCTGTAAATGTATTGAAAAATATTCCTCATTACCTTTGTTTTATCCCTTTTTTGTGGTTTATGAATATTGAAATTCATATTTTTTGTAGTAAACTACGGCAATTTGCAAACATTGCACGTTCATGAACTTTCTTTTTGTAGACATTGATTCCCAATTTGAATTTTCCCTAATTTGTAGAGAACAAGTCTTAGAGTTGTTTTCATTGCACAGTTTCGTGAAATAAAGATTTAACGTAATAATCCTACTTAATTTGTAGTTTTAATGGCATTTGTTAGATATATGATTTACCTTAGCATTGTGAAATTCTGATTTCTCAAATCCTTTGTTATTTGTTTGCATTAGACACGAGGGTTTTGGGTTTGAATCCCTTTAGTGGCCGGGTAGACTGAACGACCTTTCATTAACCAACATTCGGCGCGAGCACTGGCTATATATCCAGAAACCAGGACCAAAAGTGATAAATCTGAGTTGTTATTGCCCCATTTCAGAATCGATGTTAGGTCGATAAGTTTAGAGGCTGATGAAAGGAGACTATTTCTAAATCAAACTATATTATTTGGTATACCTTTGGTCAGATTAAAATAGTTATCACAAAAACCAAGTAGCACACCTTAAACGTGAAAGCAAACAAGAAGTAACCCAGATCATTCAGTTAAATAATTTAGATTGCCTGATTCTTCATCTCAGTCTGGTCACGTGATAAACGAATTTTTTAATTGACCAATCAGAATCAGTTTTTTAAATATATAAACAAACAGATTGCTGATTGAATTGGAGACAAACACAAGATAACTTAAGTTAAAGAAGTTTATTAAGGATCTCACAGCATCCATAAATTAATTGTCATGACTTTTATGAACATAATTAAAGAACTCCATATATTTTTCAAAAATCTATTTGTTCTCTTATGCTATGATGTGTCTTGAAAAAATCGTTCCTCGTGTTGTTTTATCTGTACAGACGTTACCTTCAGTCATGCAGTGTAACAAAACGAATCATTCATTTCTTCATAGCGACTACCTAGAATCTAGCACAAATGTGTTATAAAGGACAAACACATCTTTCAACATATATGATATAAATGCTATTCTCTAGACTGGACTAGTTTGTTTATAAAAATGACAACTTTATTAATCATATGTTCCTGTTAACCCTTTCCCAAACAACAAATTTTCGACTGGCCCAAATTGAAAGAGTTTGCAGACGACATTTCAAAATGTGATGACATTGGAAAATAATCTTCTGATAGGACAGAAAACATTGTGGATAAAGGTAAAATTGCTCGTTAGGAGCAATTTCTCCTTTTCCCACAATGTTTTCTAAAGTCTTCTGCAACAAAGCGGTCAAATGTCGTTTTTGCTTGGGAAAGGGTTAAGATAGGGGGAGGGGGAGTAACAAAGCCTAGATAAATAATCGTTTCTTCCTGCAGCATATTTTCATGAGTTAACAAACACGTAATCGTAGCATATGCTAGTAATTGATAACAAATAAACTGCAATCTTTTGTATGATATTTCATGTAGACTTACTTCCTCACCAAGGCAGGCGACGATTATAAAGTTTATAAACTAACGCTTCCCTTGCGGCGTCAAGAACACGCCGTTTGTAACAACAGGAAAAATTGCTACTGCTCGCTATGACGAGAAATTTCTTTTTTGACATTTTCTTATCAGAAATTGTATGTTTTATGTGCTTTAAAACAAGTTGAAAAGCATGAATACATGAAATAACCCTTCTCGCATTTCACCCTTTCAGTTTTAGAAACGATGAAGACGGCAATAGACACGATGGATTTGGAAGCTGTTGGGGGACTAAAAGAAGAATTATAAGGCTGGAAAAATCTGTGCGTTTTACTCTGTCAACATCGAACTAACCGGCTTCGAGCTGACCGGCACATTTTTGTATTGGGACTTTATAAGTTGTAACGTGCCTTCTTGATCATCAGCTTGCGATTCTTTTAGGCTGATCTATACTTTACTACGAAAACATCGAAAATTTATCATGACTTTAGTAAATCCTCTATAACAATGAATAGTCTTCTAATATAACTTTCATTGTAATATCTATATTAACCTTTTTGAAATTCCTCAATTTGGACAGTGGTATTAACAAACATATATAAGAACTCTCTACGATAAGTGATATGTATACAAAGATAGGGACCCTATATGTGCAATTGCAGTGTCTATATGAACTATCATTCATCGAGGGTTTAATGAAGGCCTTTAATAAGTGTTTCACAAAAGTGAAGGACCTTACATATTTATATAGCTTGCATTGCATTACGTATACAATGTATGCATTTCAATATGTATATGTACTTAAACTGACTTTATTTCTTATCGAAG
This sequence comes from Cerastoderma edule, assembly GCA_947846245.1. Lineage (NCBI taxonomy): Eukaryota > Metazoa > Mollusca > Bivalvia > Cardiida > Cardiidae > Cerastoderma > Cerastoderma edule. The sequence continues at coordinate 35,884,897 of OX401405.1, read as the reverse complement.
ATAGAGGTAGTAAGGTAGATATACTTTTGATGTCGAGACTTTCATTCTAAACTACAGCAAGTCCTTTACAAAAGTGAAAGGTCTTATATACATTCTTGCATTTGGCCCAAAGGGTGACTTTGAATTGTTTATTTCTTTATTGACATATTTTATGGTATTGACAGTACAGTATTTTTATAAGTGCACACATGTTCTAGGTCTCGAAACTGACCTGATCGATGGTCCTGCGTGGCTCAGTGGTCAAGATGGCAGACTTAGAACTCGGGGTCCCTGGTTCGAGTCCCACTGATACCAGCCAATGGTCACGTTGGGGTTGCCTTTGGCTTGTCATATCAGATCCCTAGCCTAGTATTGATGGATCCAGGAAAGCCGTACGATATCTGAAACTATGTTGACACGACGTTAAACGCTTCAAACGATGGTTCTTCCTGGATGTTCCAACAAGCGTTGGTGGGCATTTCATTATATTAGGTGAAAGAACCTGACAACACTGTTTGAGTTGAATAAACTGAGGCGATGAAAAACCTTGTACAAACAAACAGGTTTAATCGCTCCCAATATTTATGAGTAAATTTATCAGCAACCTAGCCCCCCCCCATAACACTGTCCATTCATGAAGACCTCGGTAAGAATATTACATATATATTCTCGCAAACACATACATATGTCTCAAAATATTTACTCAAGTCACAAACGAATCCGACAGCGGCCTTTTTTTTATCTTTACCATTAAATCGAAGTCTATGCAACTACATACCGTGTGAAGCGTTTTTTCTTAAAATAACCCGTACTTGTTTATATTTCCTTATATAATGCATTGAAGAAGAACGAGGAAGGAAAACAAGACAGCAAGTTCTTCGTTTTACTGATGTAAGCAAATGTACTTTTTTTTTGAAGCTCTTGAAAGGTGCTCGCACTAAGCGATTCGACAACGCATTGTTTGTCGGGAAATGAGAATAAACATCATGTAAATGTTTGTACATGACTTTGACCTGTTATTGTCAACATTAAGGCAAATTAAGAAAATAGACACCAATGTCTAAAAGTCTTATTTGAATATGATGCAATACATTACAATGTTACATGTGTACACAATGAATATTGTAGTTCCAACATTGAGATGGAATCACCGCAAGTTGATCATCCATTGAAGTAAAGATAATTAAAGCAGTTAATCACGCCCACAAAAAACAGGGGAGGTCACTCTAATTTTCTCCGCCATTCCGAGTAGAATGTAGGATAGCGTTACTGCAGAAACTAGATCCCTGTCTGACTTTGCCGACGATTTCGGATAATCTTATTTGAAATCGGAAAAATTCTTACAAAATAAGCACGTGCCTTTGTTGCTGGATGCTACATACATAGCGTGACAATTTGTAAAGAAGATGTTAAACTTGTGAGCGTTAGCAGAGGCATAGATAACAGCTCTGTTTTATGTGTCTTTGGCGTTAAAGGAGTGATTTACCCCAGTGATGTGGGGTCCGATCGACACCAAACACGATCGGTCAATATATGTAGTCCCAACGGGGTACAGACAATTCCCCACTAGGACAATAACCCACTATCACAAAAACCCACAGGACAATTACCCACCAGACAATACCCCACATTTGTGTCAAATAGGACAATTCCCAACTGGTAAAATGAAATCGTCATAAAACATTTTTTTTTCAAGAATCTGAATTAAAGAAGTTTTAAAAAATATTTTCAAACCATTATCTTCAATTTACACATGAAAATATAATTAAATTACAATAGCCAAACAAATAACACATGGTTGAAAAAAGGTCAAAAGATTGGTCCATTCACAAATCTTTTTGTAATGAGAATGAGGACAATTCCCCACTTTTAAAAAATAATAGCACTGAAATATACCTTTTTATATGTTTATGAATCTTAACTATTGAGGCAATAAATTAAAACTAATCAATGATCATAGATTTAAGTATATTATTTGTGCATAATGTAAATGTAGAAAAGAAAGAATTGCAATTCAATTATCCTATCAATAATAATCAACTCATTTATTGATTTAGTCAATTGAAAACAGATTTATTGATGAATTTATATTTTGGTAGGCTTTCTAATTTTGGATTTGGATTGAATAAACGATTGCTTTGCTACACACCTTTAATCATCCTTTAGCTACACCTTGCTAACGAGGTCTTTAATTGATATTTGATATAGCAATAATGTACATGTTTTTCAGTCTGTGTTGAATTTTCACATCTTAATTCTTCATTGCTTATTCTTTTAAAATTGTTTTACCAATACTATGCTTCCTTATATTTCATCCCATTAGACCCCACATTTCATCTACTTGAAATATGTAAGCATTTAAAAATAAATTTCATAATAATTCACAAAGATTTTTTTAATTAGAATCTTCAACAATTGCAAAGTAAAGTATTTCATATTAGGTTAAAATTTTGAATCAACAGTCCAATAAATTGGTCATTGATATGAACTTGACTTTTGCAATACTACTGATAATAAATTGTTACATGCATTCTGAAAAAATCCTTTTGTCAGTATATATTTTTGCAGACGAAGAGGAACAATGCTTCAAATCTCTATTTTGAGAATTTTCCACTATTATTTTCATTGTTAATTATTACAGATAACGTAAAATAACGCAAAATCTACGTTATAAATAAAAAAAAACATAATTTATTTGAATTTATGTGTTGTATCAAATAGTGGGTAATTGGCTCAGTGGACAATTGTCCTAGTGGGTAATCGTCCTAGTGGGGGAATTGTCCTGTGGGTAATTGTCCTAGTGGGGAATCGTCCTAGTGGAGAACTGTCCTACACTCGTCGAAACAAGAATTGTCGAGGTAAATCGCACGGAGTCGTGCGGATATGTGACACAATCTTACGTTTTTCTGCGTAATGACTTGGTTTGGGGTTTGTTCTCTTTCATTAATTTAATTAAGTTACTTTTTGTAAAATGTATTGTTTTAAAAAAATACATACAACAATCTATAAAAAGAAAAACAGAAACATTTTTCGAATATGAGGTTTTTGAGTCTAGAACTGAATTTCCCTTTTGTTTTGTTTTTATCCTGATTTGGTTTTTCCTGTCTAAATGATGTGCTCAATCTCAAAGATTTATTGGATGTCTCTACCACCATTGTTTTGGCTTGTTTGATGCAGCAGCATTCTTTGTTAAATGTTTATTTCTAAAAATGATTTAAAGAGGTAAAGACATTTGCGTATAAATGCACTATTAATGCATGGAGCCCGTCTCACAAAGTTCGCACAATGGGTTTCCTTGTAAACATAGATATATTGAGGGAAGGAGCACATCAGATAAAAACTAAGTTAGAAGATAATAGAATATGAGTGCTGTATCAAGGCTTGTGATCGCTCTATCGCACCACTATGGTGCTGACGACGAAATCGGTTGAGCAACTTCCAGTTTGTCGGTTTTTAGGGTAGGTTTTTGCACCATGGTGGTGTATTAGAGCCATAACCAGCGGTGTGTTTGAGATATTTTTGTATTTGTAAATGCGTATCTATTTTACATCCACAAAATTAGAGTGATCTTTCAGACTCAATGGTTACGACAGTTATGTAAAGGTAGACGATAAGTTGCGAATCTTCTTTGCGACAAGCTCCTGGCTTCGGAACTCTTCGGTAAATTCCGGCAGGCCTGCCAGCATCACCGAGATGATCCGATTGTATTCCATGCAGATAAAACAAACGGTGTGGAAATGATTTTCACATCAGCATACCACAAAACATATAACCAATCTGGCGATCGATCATTCATTCCGTTGTCACGGTCTAGTTGTCGGTACTTAAACCCTTTACCAAACAATACATTTTGGACTGTCCCAAATTGAAAGAGTTTGCAGACGACATTTCAAAATGTGATGAAATTGGAAAATGATCTTCTGATAGGCCAGAAAATATTGTGGGAAAAGGAGAAATTGCTCGTCACGAGCAATTGCTCCCTTTCCCTCGATGTTTTCTAAAGTCGTCTGCAACAAAGTGGTCAAATGTCGTTATTGTTTGGGAAAGGGTTAAAGTGTTAATACCGCTAATATGGATACAGTAAAATCTTGAGAGTTCTAGTACGCTTACAATTGAACATCAAATTACACAAATGTCTTGTGAAGAGTAAATGGGACGGGTACAAGCTAAGATAATGCATGATTTTGTAATGCATACAGCTTTGCTCTCTTTTTGAAAGGCGGTTATTTCTGGTTTCCTTTACATATAACCATTTCTCGTTAGTAAAACCCATTCGAATTTTGATACTCACTCATTCTGGTTCTGGATAGCTCTTTACCCACATGGACATGTGTTTCCCTGTGGAATAGTTTCAGGTTTCTCTCCGATTTACACACAATAAACAAGGTATTCTCTTGTTGAAATGTATGAAGATTGAAATCACGATTTCTTACCTACAGCTAAATCCTTTTTAAAAGGTTTTTAAAGAGTGACACCAAGATATGTTAACACTTTTGGTAAATCGGATAGCATATTTACGGAAAAACTAGATCCAGTAATAAAAGAACCATTCATCATTATTAGCGTTTGTTTGTTCTAAGAGAACGCCCTGGTATTCAGACAGTCTTGTTTTTAGCGACCTCTCTTAAACGAGTCAAATGTTACACAATATAAGGTTATCTGAACAAAGGACGCCATCCATCTAGAAAACTCCTTCCTGAGCTTTGTTAATGACTGACGTCCGCATCATGATCTGACCAAAGGACGCCATCCATCTAGAAAACTCCTTCCTGAGCTTTGTTAATGACTGGCGTCCGCATCATGATCTGACCAAAGGACGCCATCCATCTAGAAAACTCCTTCCTGAGCTTTGTTAATGACTGGCGTCCGTATCATGATGACGTTGGTTGTATTGTACACCACCTGATTGTCTCTTTTTACTTTGGTCGCTTAAACAAAGATTGCCTGTAACTAGAAAGGTGTTTTGAATGACGTTTAACCACAAATAAACATAAAACTTGTTTATCTAAGATTTATGTCACGTGTCCAACTAGATGTCATGATCCATTTCAAATTAATTCTGTCTGTACCATCTATCAAATTTGACCTACTTCCCGGAGTACAGATGATCTGATAACCAGTTATTTCTGCAACAATTAAAAGGGGGAATAACTAAGAAAACTATATGATTAATTACAGCAAATTATATTGATAATGATAAAAAATATTATCGTTATTGGCAGTTACTTCTTTTGTCTTTGTCATAATAGGTAGAATGCCGATAATCCGCCAACTAAAACATATTCTTCTGTCGGATTACTTCGGTCGTTTCGGTATACACCGGTTTGAGCCGGAACTATTTGTATTAAACCGAATAGTCTGGCCCCGGCCGGTGAATGCCGAGAACGGCTTATTCGGATGATTCAAACTGTCACCGTGTTATAGAATGAATTATCTGCGTCTGGATCATTCGGACTAAGAACGAAGTAATCGGAAAATCCGACGAAAGAATATGTTTCAAAATGGCGGATTAGGGGTATTCTACCTAAAGATAGTGTATGCTGTCGAAGCGTTTTTAGAACTTCTTTGCAAAGCAAATTGTTAGTTTATTCGTGATGTGTTGCTTTTGATAGATCTGTGCCCTAGACAGATGGGACAAAACCATTCTGTTGCATATTCATGTACAAATACTTGTATTGGTTCCGTACAGTATTTTCTAAAGTTTCATGAATTCGGACTGATCAAATATCGATTGCTCAATCCAGCTTGAGTCGATTCTTGGTGCATCTTTGTGTTCAGGTAGAATACCCATGATCCACCATTTTGATACTCATTCTTTCGTCGGATCTCTCCAGTCGTTCTCGGTGAACATCGATCGGAACCGAAACTATTCGATTTGATGCAAATGGTTCCGGCAGACTAATGTTTAATACGAAGGGTTCCGGCCCAGACCAATGCATACCGAAAACGACCAAATTAATCTGACGAGAAATGGGTTTCAAAATGGCGGATTATATGTATTCTGACTTGAGATAAGAATCTATAACCATACAAGACGTAAGACCAAAACCACGCGGCAAGCATTGTGGCAAACACAACATCTGACCAGCAGGCCTTGCTGGTTAACATGTTCGTTTAACTGTAAGGACTGCTGGCCAAATGTTTTGTTTACATGTTGGGAACGGAACTAGGTCTATGAAATCACTAACTCGTTGACACAGTATTAAGATAAAAGAAAAAGTAAGTGGTGCTCTTGACATATGTATGCCGTTCTTAACAAGAGATAATGAAATAGGGTGTTTAATTAAAATAAACCAATACCATCTCGCTAAATGCGACTATGAAACATGTAATGATGGATTTATTAGTAAATACAGTGAATGTTGAACTACAAACTGTTTGAAACCGTCGGAGAGTTGAAAAAAGAATAATTGAAGACATAATGACAAATAAACAGCGCACATCAGAACCTCTTTTTTAAACATTCCTTGCAACACATTGTTCTATGACAGACGGAATGGTAAGAAAAAGTGCAAGGTCGCTCTCGAAAACGATTTTCTTTTTTCAAGGAAATTTACCAATCCCACCGACAAACTACAATGCATAACATACCAACGTTAAACTCTGCCAAATTTCAATAATTGGAAAGATTTCTAACCTATATGGATGCTTCTACTTGAACTGCGTTAGGATAAAAACCTTTTACATGCTCTCTATAAGCGCAGACTCCATAATGACTTCATTCAATAGACCTTACCCAAAGAACTTCGAAATGAACACTTTAGCTAAAGAAGAAAGAGCTCTTCACTACTGTTGATATTTTTGTACTATCATACTTTGCAATTTTCATCTTCGATTGCGCTTTCAATGGACAACTGAAAAAAATAAAATTGCATTTTTCACAGATGAAAACCTTTGAAAGTTAGATTTGAATGAAGTTAACAATTCAGCGTCATAAGTGTTGTATGATTCACATTTAAAATAAGTTTTGAAAGCATAATTGATTCAGGAAGCGTCAATTTATCTAAGTATGCACCGCATATATGCGGTAGAACTCAAAATCGTCACAACGCTTTTGGATCTAAACACATATATCAATTCACCGGATACAGTCTCTCAAAACCTAAATTTATATGAATTGATTTTGCTTTCAAAGGCTATTCTCCCGTGCGCATCATGCAACAGTGCAGCTGGTGTACCGTTTTATGGAAATAAGGTTTTAACTTCCAAATTCTTTCATATCTGTGAACAAACAGCTTTAATGCTTGTAATTATTCCATTCATAACATGTATATACAGTGAACCCTCGTTTATCCGGACACCGATTATCCGGATGTCTCGCAATCCGAACAAAATTGTAAGGGAACGGAATTATTGGACCAGTTTATTGCAGACGACTTTTGAAAACATTGTTGGTAAAGGAGAAATTGCTCGTGACGAGCAATTTCTCCTTTTCCCACAATGTTTTCTGCCATATTAGAAGATTATCTTTGAATTTCATCACGTTTTGATATGTCTTCTGCAAACTCTTTCAATTTGGGACGGTCAACAATTTGGCGTTTGCTAAAGGGTTATAACTATACACCGCTCATACAGACCGTTTATGTCTTAATGTGAATAAGAACATGCTCTGCTCCATTAGTCCGGATTATTCGGTAAACCGGACATTTTGTTGGGAACGGACGTGTTCGGATAAACGAGGGTTTACTGTATACATACCATCGCACATTTAGAAGACATATTAAGAACCCATGATAGCAGTATGAGTAATTTTCACATTTATTTCTACTGTACATCATATACAGAATGCTTTCTGTCACTTATCAAATGAAGAAGAATACTCTCAGTTTCACAATCACATATATCCGTCTTTGTATATATAGTGCGAACAAATCCACCTGACATCGACCTTTACGCAATAATAATAAGAGTGGAATGACGCATTATAAATCAATAATCGTCAAGAAATCGTACATTGTCGTTACCGCGTGTGTGCACGTGCAAATAATTGACGGACAGTGCCGAGGATATGAAAAGAAACCCAACGGACTGCAAAATTATGATAACAGAGGTCATCAAAGTCAGGTAGATTTGTTCGCACTATATATGAGGTCAGATCACTGAATTAATCACGAATTTCTAGACGACAATAATATCAATTCAATCAAAATACACGGCATAGACCGTCCCTATGGCGTGGATATCCGCCGTTTTGAAGGTGGCCTCCGCAAAAGTGTCCGTATCCTTGTTCCAGAGACAGCGACTCACCGCCTGCATGCTCTGCTTCGCGTCCTGCACAATCGTTACGGTAACTATGAACTTATAGCGCCCGAATCCGAGCGCCTTTACGCGCTTTTTGATATCGTCCGAGAGTCCCGTCGTGAGTTGTCGAACGTTAGGCGTGTACTCGACGCCAGTCAGCCATTCCCGCATCGCGTCATGTATAACGTTCTTCGCCTTGTACGACTGGAAGCGTTTGTCAGGCTCTAGTTTGTATGTGTTCTCGTACTTGACCGGTGGACCCGGAGGCTTAGTCGTGCCGGACGCTCCCGAGATACTAGTTCGAGATACCTGCGACATGCGCCGAGCGTTGGTGGCCTGGATGAGCCTGGCGTCCCAGTTCGAGGTTCGACGCATCTGGGGGTGGCCAATTCTCGGCATCGGGACGCCACCCATCGATTCGTCAATGGACTTCCTCGGGACGGCCATGTTGTCAAGAGCGTTGATGTTTTCTTTCGTGAGTCTTTTAGGGGGCATTATATGCTGGGGATTCCTTGGTTTTACAGAAACGTTTACGGCTCCTGACTGATATTTCTCTTGTTACTGTTTAAATGTGATTCTTGATTGATGTATGATTTACCTGAAAATATAATGTGTTCATGAATAAATGATAATTCAAAAATAATTGGCTTGTTATGGGAAATGCTTACAGAGAATGTGCCATTTTGTTTTCAAAGTGTCAACATGAATCAGATTGTTCAATCTTTAGGATTAAACAGAAGAATTTTCCTTCAATCTTTAGGATTAAACAGAAGAATTTTCCTATCCATTAATTAGCCTGGTGTCCTGGCCTCGGATAAATCATTAGTATTAAAATGTTTCGTTGTCGAGAATAAACCGTTTAATACGAACAAAGGCTACCAAGTATATCGTACAGCCGCCTGTGAGAGAAAGGTAAAGCTATAAAGTCAAGGGAGGTTATATGTGTATACTGCCAGCTTGGGTAGTTAAAGAGTTGTCGCTTCGTACTCAAGCTATACTGACTTCTACCACCTTTTTATAAAGACAAACCAGTGTGATTTATAGCACTTTATGATTTAAGACTGTTGGTGCTACCAATTTTGACGACTTTAAATGATAAAATTAAGAATTGGAACATACCACGTATGCCGGTAGGCAAGGAGGTGGTACGAGAGTGATGTGTTAACATAAGGACAACATGCCTTTTGAATTCTGCTGCATCCAAAACTAATATACACTTTTTTTAATACAGTCATTATTGTTTTAAGCGTTCAAAAAAGGTACACAATCTCGATGTATATCAGAAAACTACATGACTAACCACTTTACACGCGCACCAATTTCATACACAAAGTTCCAGTAAGAGCTTTCTGTTTATCATAGGTCGTGTATCAAAATCTTACCAACTTTCTATGAATATTTTTATAGGGGTTGCTTAACACAAGCTTTATTGTAGCTTCAAGCATTCTTTAGATCGAGTTTAGTTGGTAATTTTCATTTCTAGATACATATCCGTATCTTTCAAGATTATCTTTGATAGACGTTACTTTCAAGAAATAAAGAACAATCCATTCCATTCAGGGCTAAATCTGAGTAACTAAAACATGAAAAGGATTTAGATATCTAGCAAACCATGATTAACACAATGCTTGTTGTTACCGACATAAATGTAGTACATATAACATAGTTAATAAACAATGTTACTCGCAGGGTGACTGGAAAACTGTACCAAGTGGCCTTTGTGACAAATCAATACATTCTAGAGCGAGTTTAGTTTCTGGACTATTTCTGAGCTTACGAGCATAAGCAAATGCGACAGGCACTCTTCCATTGCGTTCGAAATTATACGAAACATGGCAAAATGAAAATAAATATAAAATATAAATATGTACGGCTTCTGAACACGACTAAATTTTGGGTTGCATCTAAGTACAGGCATATCGACTCGTAGACAAATAAAAATGAACTCGTTTCAGAGTAAATATTTAAATACGCATCTACACACAATAATCTAGGTCTAGAAGGTTGTTCTTGTAGAATTTTCGAAAGAATTAAACAAAGCAAAGCATAATGTTGAAAGCCGAGGGCTGTTTGGACCGGTTTAGATTCGATCGGCTATTGTATGAAACAAGATACTATCTGTTCGACAAGATAAATGATATTGACTTACAATCGTAATCCACCTAGGATCAAAGACGTCTTATAGGCGTAATGGACATATGTCAACAATGTTACAGAAACTACACGTTTCGTCTTATTTATTCATAGTGCAATACATGTAGTTGTAAGTCGAAAACGAACAAGTTTGTGTAGGTTGTTTAACGCCGTGTCATCAATTATTCAGTTATATTACGCCTATCCTGGATCCATCAGTACTAGGCTAGGGCTCTCAAGTGGTGTGCCAAAGATCACGCCCACGAAACCAGAGATTTCGTCTAGACTCGAACCCGGGACTCCAAAAATCTAAGTTCCCCATCTTAACCACTGGGCCACGCAGAACCCACGAAAAAGGAACACAGATTGTTTACAAAGCTGTTTGAATTAGGATGGTGCTATAAAGGTTTAACACTAGAGTTGCCTGGACTGTTGCGTAGTTGTCCAACAGTCGGCCTTTGGTAACAAGGACCCCTTGTTCGACCAACGCTAGGGGCCTCCGTGGCCTAGCGGTTGGAGATTACAGAAATTGGAATTACAAAATTAGAAAATGGAAATCCGCGTGGGTTCAAATCCCGGTTAGGGACAAATACTTCCATGAGAGGTAGTCTCCCGAGTGACTAACGGAATGCCGATGGTTCTACCTGGCTTGACCAGCTTTTATGGGCAGTTGAGTATGGAGTTTTCCTCCATCATTAAGAGTCGGGCATCGGAACATGACTGAAATAACGTTAAGTTGTCGACTCCAATGTTGTGTTGTCTTTACGCGGGCATTTTATTTAGGATGTTCGGGTTGATTGGATCCATACAGAAATTGTGTGTATTGGGCTGCTAGTATTCTATCGTGGATAACATTCATGTATTTTAGGAAATATGGATCCGGACCCCTAAACGTACAACTATTCTCGACGACTTGAAACTGAAGTTCTAGTTTAAATGCTACTCAATTCCAAGAGTGTTGCGGATGTAATTTATTACTACTATTAGTGTTTTGTCTTTATTATGGATGGCTGTAGTCTCGACTTTGTATGACATATGTGGGAGGTTGTAGGTGCCATACATGGCCTGGGTCAAGCAGTGTACTGTAGATCATTGTGTTAAAAGGGGAACGACTTGAACAGCTTCTTCCATGTACTTTAAGGGTAATATTGAAATGGATCCATAGAAAGGCGCAAAAGAAATCCTATTTTTCGGTATTCTTTTTAAAGAATTCAAATAGGGTCACATCAATATGTATTTAATTCAAATCATACTTTTTCCATTCACTGACAGCATGTTTGAATTGAATAGTAAATACAACAAAGATATGGTTTGAAGAATTATTTCAAAAGATTTGTGTTGTTCAAAATGTTTACAAAACAAGATTTGTATTTGTTCTCAGGTCATTTTCAAATAATTTGAAAATAAGAGTTAACCCAGTGAACTGTCAAAGAACTCATACTTCAAAAATAAGTCAGACTTGCTCGAATCTAACGATGTTATAAGAAACTGGATCAAGTAGGATACTTTTCATCACTTCGATATAAAACTGAAACGATTATGAAAAGGTCATTAATTAGCGCCAAAACCATAGTAAACTCTAATGAAACGTTACAAAATATGAAAACAATAAATCAACGGATGTCCTTTGTTCATAACTGCTTTCACGATTCTGACTAGCTATCCATAAAATATGATAAAATATGAATTTCTAGTTGAGATCAGACAGCTTAATGTACAGTGGTTTTAGTAATTATTCCGTTGTAATATAATATGGAAAAGTTGTTTTGATGACTTGACAATATGTGACTACTGCAATAGCCCAATCAGGGGTATCCATACAATTGACTAGTAGTCTAGAGATAGGAGTCGAATAATGTTTTGTTCAACGTGGTGATATAACTTTTTAAGAATTTGCTACCTACTGTGTACGGGTAATTTGTTTGTGAGGAAGAGAGGAGGAGAGTGACTAGAGGAAAGGAAGAGAGCGCGAGAGAGAAAGAATGAAGAGAGACAGAGAAATAGAAAGATAGAAAGAAAGACACAGAGAGACAGAGACATAGATGTATCACGTTGACTAAACATTGTTTTGTAGATACATTGTTTATAACGACGCTGTACTGTAATTGTATATGTCAATTAACCCTCTACCAAACACCAGATTTGAGACAGTCCTAAATTGAAAGAGTTTGCAGACGACATTTCAAAATGTGATGAATTTGACAAATAATCTTCTAATAGGGCAGAAAACATTGTGGGATAAGGGGAAAATGCTCGTAAAGAGCAATTTCCCCTTTTCCCACAATGTTTTACATAATCGTCTGCAAAAAACTGGTCAAATGTCATTACTGTTTAGGCAATGGTTTGAATAATTCTGATTCTGCTTCTGATAAATGTCTACTCACATGTAGTTATCGGCAATCCGACTAGCCGTTTGTTACATTCGACACTTAATTCCACACATACAAATACTTTCGGCCCGATACCACAACTAATTAATTAAAACTAAATCACCGCTTGTCCTGCACTCAAACCTTGAACTTAACCTAGGAAGTTCAAGTCACATGGAATAGGTTCGCAAATACGTTCACACGATCCTCATCGTTCTATGGCAACCACACAGATTTGTAAACATCCGGCGCGGAAAGACAATACGAACTGATAGATATTAACTGCGCCGCGGCACCTGAAGACGAGGTCATTCATAATTGAATTTTTGAGTTGGATAATCGATATATTAATGCCCGTCCTAGCCTGGGTTCGGTGGCGTACTTAAAAAAATCATTTTTTAGTCTTCGTTTACAAGACTGTAATAACCCTTGAATCTTAAAGGTTTCATGATAAGATAATGTTGGTGAATGAAAAATAGACACGTGTTTTAAAAGTACGATAAAGATGTTATATTTAGGTCACTTCAGAACCCTAGCCTTAAGTATGTAATGGCGAATCCAGGAAAGCCGTTACATAACTGAAAAAATGTTAATACGGTGTTAAACATCATACGATACACCCTTCATTACCTTCTACGTCATCCGGGAGACACTTCAGACTGACTTACGAAATGTAGATGGTTCTACCCACATTGATACGTATAACGATGGCAAAATCTTTCAGTTTGATGTTTATTCTCATCTATTTTAAGCTGGCCACTGTAATATGATTTCAATACTGTTGATGCTGTGAATGAGAAACTGGAAAATAGACCGACAACAATGAAGATGTAATGGCTAATAGAAATCTTGATCGCGGTCAAAATCAATTTGTATTGCGGCCGATTTACTAAACCTCCATGTTCTTTACGAAAGCTTCTGTTAGAATCTGTAGATGTTTGAATGAATGTGACATTCACATTCCTTTTATAATCAGGCAAAAATTCATAACATACTAAACGTTACATTCATAGCGAAACTGTTATTGCTTATCACAGGTTAAACAAAATGCAAATATTTCATTACAAATTACAAAACAATTAGCCGAATAGCACTTATCATGAAGTTATATTTTATACGTATTTTATATATTTATATCAACAAACATATTCATTTAGCAAAACTCGAGAAAGCAAAATTACCGATGAAAAGAAGTAAAATCACAATAAAACACGTTTCTTTGAACGTTCGATTGAATAGGAGCATATAATACCCATGAAAACAATCACAACCACACAATACCCACAAGAATAACATTAGCCTTCGATAATAACATTGTTCTAAATAACGCTAATCCTGTCTCAAAGCATTGTATGAAACTAATCAAAATAAGAGCAAACAAAATAATCGGTGTCTAACGCACCATGAATACACATATAACACTCAACACATACATTCCCCGTATTGGAATAAGCGACTAGACCAAATTTGGAGTCAAACGATACAAATGCAGCAAGAAAAAACATCTTTTCTTTGCTTATTTTGTAGAAACCGTTGTGATAAAAAGGAAAATTACGAGTCAAAATCGAATTATTCTTTTTATGACGGTGTTTACAGCCATGGTTGTTAGTAGTAGTTTAACGCCGTGTAAAGAATTTACAGTAATGACTCAAGATTCAAGATTCATTTTACGTAACAGCCATTCTGGATTCACCAGTACTAGATTGGCTTGAAGTGTCTTGCCAAAGGACACTCGCACGAAACTAGAGGAAGTTGTAACGGAAGGGTTCGAGCCCGGGACTCGCGAGTTCGAAGACCGCAACCCTAATCTTTGGACCACGTAAGGCCTGACGAAATGAGAATTGAGGTATGACTGGTTATTGAGTAAGGGGTTAAAATGTTATTGATATCATATCCGAAAATACACAATTGAAAACCCCATTCTTTGTGCACCGGCCCTATGTGACTGTTTAATCTACCCATCAGTAATTCGGTACTATTCTATTGGACACATTATCGACGAGGCCCGACTCATATCTACCGAATATCGGTCAAACACTCATAACTCTATCGGCGCCTAGAATATGTCTCCAGACGAACATCGAGGAGTTAACCCATTACCAAACAGTAACGACATTTAACCACTTTGTTGCAGATAATTTAGAAAGCATTGTGGAAAAAGGAGAAACTGCTCGTGTGTTCTGCCCTATCAAAAGATTATTATCCAATTTCATCACATTTAGAAATGTCGTCTGCAAACTCTTTCAATTTGGGACAGTCGCGAATTTGGCGTTTGGTAAAGGGTTAACCAATGTCTGCTAACGCGATTTTGTTACTGGTGCGGATTTAAAGGTAGTTGTTCACAGATGTGAGGAGATTCTGAATTTGTTAAAACAGCGAATAAACATATTTTTTAATCCAAAAGCGTGACGTCACTTTTGAGACCTACCGCATACAAACTATATTCTAAGCTCTTCCTGAATCAATTATCCTTTCAATCGCTACTCTTAATTGCATATCTACAACAATACAAAACTTGTATTGTTTCAACGACATTTTATTTTGACTTCTAATTTATCTCTTTTGTGAACAAGCACCTCTAAAACTACAGAACTAAAAATCAAACAAACATACAATCACGTACATACACACAGTAAAAGCGTTCGATAGCGTGCGTGTTTTTTTTTTATCATGTGACAACAAAGAGTACACAATTGTCACAAGCATCTTTTTATTTTGTCACAGGGACTTTATTCTATTCTACATACGTACTCTCTCGTGTATGTACTCACATTGCCACATGACCCCGCACAACGCCTGCCTATGCATTTAAAATGAGTTTCAGGAACGGATAATTGATTTTTTTGGTAAAGGTAATTTGTGAACAATACGTTTACCACATCCTTCATTTGCCTGTTTGTCCCTGGTCTGTGTGGGAGGCAACGTCGAAAGACTTCTTTGGTGCTGAAGATGAAATCGGTTGCGCAACTTCCGGTTTTGCGGTTGGTTTGATAATAATTTATTGCATTATTTCTACATGAGTTACAATACATATACTACAACATTTATTTAAAGAAGACATGAAACGGAAAAAAAATCAATTGAATTGGGCCACATGTTATGACAACATTAACGTAGTGCGTTAGTGCATCAAAACATAGTGTTTCCGGGGTAGGTTTGTCTTCTATCTGCTATTTGTCTACATTTTCAGATAAGTAATCAAAAATATGAAAATATGATTTAGCCCTTTTTGAATTCAACCGCTTATGTAAAGTTTCAAGTTTGAGTGGTCTTATTTTAAAATGAAAACAAAAATACCTCAGCACACACACACACACACACACTTACATTAAAACCAAGTAAAATTTGCCCGTCATGAGCAATATGCCCTTTTGTTACAGTTGAACATTAGATCTTCATCTACAAATATGGGTTAATCGAAGGAAAGGGTATATCAGATATCGATGCGTTACGGAATAACAATGCCTCGTTAAAAAATCGTTTGGAGTTGAAACATCTCATTCCAAATCAATGGCTAACAATTACACTGAATGGTACGCAAATGACTACACAAAGTCCGCACATAGTTAAATTACATTGTCTTTTATTGTAGAAACAATCACAATGTACCGCACTATCCACATAGTATCCAAGTTATTAGTACATAACAAAAATCTAGGGATGGGAAAAATTAATCGAGTATTTGAATATTTTGTTTTAGGCCCGAATATTCGAATCGTGAATTGCTATTCTAATATTCGGTTTTAATGAGACAATATTACTGTTTTTGTACATTTAAAACCATTGACAATCATGATTGGATTCTTTTCTTCGTACCATCTAAATTGATCAAAAATCAAAACACCTGTCAATATGTAAACTTTTAGCATCCAGGTACAATTTTCATACTTTGACAACGTATTGAAATGATAAAAAATACATATAAGAGTATACATGTGTAGTTATCAGTTGAAGAGCAAATTTTTGTTTTATGATCCATTATAAATAGATGCAATTATCTTCGGTAGGCCTCCGCGGCCTGGTGGCTAGATTATGAAACTTGCAATCACAAGGCCCCATTCCGCCCAGGTTCAAATCCCGGTGACAGCATTTGGATTTCCATGAGAGGCAGTCTCCTGACCGCCTAACGGAGTGCTGATGTTTCTGACTTCACCCATTACCAAACAGTTACGACATTTGACCAGTTTGTTGCGGATGACATTGGAAAACCTTGTGGGAAAAGGAGAAGTTCCTCTTGACGAGCAATTTCTCCTTTCATCACAATGTTTTATGTGCTACCAGAAGATTATTTTTTCTAATTTCATCACATTTTGAAATGTCGTCTGCAGACTCACAAACTCTTCCAATTTGGGATAGTCGAAAGTTTGGCGTTAGGTAAAGGGTCAACCAGTCCATATGGACAATTAAGTTTTCGTCCATCATTATGAGTCGTGATTTCAACATGACTGAAATAATGTAGACGCGATGTAAAACCCATATACTATGGATTGGCTGTTGATATTTTGCACTAACGAAGTGACCGTACTTTTCTGCAATGAGAATTATGTACATTATCGATGTATTTATTGATACCCCGACTCAAATACTTGCGTCAGAGAACATCAATTATTTAATTACATTGTAACACACTTTCTGCTTAGTTATGCTGGGCTGCGAATGTTTGGCGAATACTTTTTTTAAATGTGCACTTATCACAGTCAATTCACTTCTCTGCAGTTTTGATTCAATACAGTATCGATATATCTATTGCAGGCAATACTTTTATACCTCCGTCAAACGGCCATCACGAAATGATGCTCATCAAGAAATCTTCGACGTTTCTTTAACCACGCTTTCCTTTAAGATATACCAGACTCTGTAGGTTTGGTGTATACTTTTGAGATTTGACAATGTGCACTTATAACTAGTCAATTCTCTACAGTTTTATTTCAATACAGTATAACTGTTGATGCCATGACTTTCATACTTGCGTCAAAAGTCATCGAAGACCGCCAGAATATATCAATCATTTACATAGCACGCTTTCATTTGAGTTATGTGGGGCTGTGTGCGTGATCTAAAGTTTGGAGGTTACGGATTAACTAAGAGTCAATGCACTTTTTTGCAGTGATTCCAGTACATTATCGATACATATAGGTTAATATCACAACTCCCGTACTTGCGTCAAAACTTATCGAGGACCGCCAGAGTATAGTCATTATTTACCTAACACGCTTTCCTTTTAGTAATGTGGGACTTAGTGCTTGATTGAAAGTTTCCACTATGTGCACTGATTGCGAGTCAAGTCAAAACAGTTCTCTGTAGCGATTTCTCCGTGCGTTATCGATAGATATGTTAAGTTTACGACTCCCATACCTTCCACTATGTGCACTGATTGCGAGTCAAGTCAAAACAGTTCTCTGTAGCGATTTCTCCGTACATTATCGATAGATATGTTACGTTTACGACCCCCATACCTTCCACTATGTGCACTGATTGCGAGTCAAGTCAAATCAGATCTCTGTAGCGATTTCTCCGTACATTATCGATAGATGTGTTAAGTTTACGACTCCCATACCTTCCACTATGTGCACTAATTGCGAGTCAAGTCAAAACAGTTCTCTGTAGCGATTTCTCTGTACATTATCGATAGATATGTTAAGTTTACGACTCCCATACCTTCTACTATGTGCACTGAGTGCGAGTCAAGTCAAAACAGACCTCTGTAGTGATTTCTCTGTACATTATCGATAGATATGTTCAGTATACGACTCCCATACCTTCCACTAATGCACTAATTGCGAGTCAAGTCAAAACAGTTCTCTGTAGCGATTTCTCTGTACATTATCGATAGATGTGTTAAGTTTACGACTCCCATACCTTCCAATATGTGCACTGACTGCGAGTCAAGTCAAAAGAGTTCTCTGTAGCGATTTCTCTGTACATTATCGATAGATATGTTAAGTTTACGACTCCCATACCTTCCACTATGTGCATTAATTGCGAGTCAAGTCAAAACTGTTCTCTGTAGCGATTTTTCTGTACATTATCGATAGATATGTTCAGTTTACGACTCCCATACCTTCCACTAGGTGCACTGATTGCGAGTCAAGTCAAAACAGATCTCTGTAGCGATTTCTCTGTACATTATCGATAGATATGTTAAGTTTACGACTCCCATACCTTCCACTATGTGCATTAATTGCGATTCAAGTCAAAAGAGTTCTCTGTAGCGATATCTCTGTACATTATCGATAGATATGTTAAGTTTACGACCCCCATACCTTCCACTATGTGCATTAATTGCGAGTCAAGTCAAAACAGATCTCTGTAGCGATTTCTCTGTACATTATCGATAGATATGTTACGTTTACGACCCCCATACCTTCCACTATGTGCATTAATTGCGAGTCAAGTCAAAACTGTTCTCTGTAGCGATTTCTCTGTACATTATCGATAGATATGTTAAGTTTACGACTCCCATACCTTCCACTATGTGCACTGATTGCGAGTCAAGTCAAATCAGATCTCTGTAGCGATTTCTCCGTACATTATCGATAGATGTGTTAAGTTTACGACACCCATACCTTCCACTATGTGCACCAATTGCGATTCAAGTCAAAAGAGTTCTCTGTAGCGATTTTTTCTGTACGTTATCGATAGATATGTTAAGTTTACGACTCCCATACCTTCCACTTTGTGCACTGATTGCGAGTCAAGTCAAAACAGATCTCTGTAGCGATTTCTCTGTACATTGTCAATAGATATGTTAAGTTTACGACTCCCATACCTTCCACTATGTGCATTAATTGCGAGTCAAGTCAAAACTGTTCTCTGTAGCGATTTCTCTGTACATTATCGATAGATATGTTAAGTTTACGACTCCCATACCATCCACTATGTGCACTGATTGCGAGTCAAGTCAAATCAGATCTCTGTAGCGATTTCTCTGTACATTATCGATAGATGTGTTAAGTTTACGACTCCCATACCATCCACTATGTGCACTGATTGCGAGTCAAGTCAAATCAGATCTCTGTAGCGATTTCTCTGTACACTATCGATAGATGTGTTATGTTTACGACACCCATACCTTCCACTATGTGCACCAATTGCGAGTCAAGTCAAAACAGATCTCTGTAGCGATTTCTCTGTACATTATCGATAGATATGTTAAGTTTACGACTCCCATACCTGCGTGAAAAGTCGTCGAGTCTGCGAAGAGAGTATCAATGCATCATTTAACACTCCTTTAAGTTATGTGGAACTGTGTGTTTGATTACAAGTTTCGATAATGTGCACTACTTGTAAGTCAAGACCTTTCTGCAGTGTTACTTCAATACATTATCGATCTATCTTTTAACCCTTTACCAAACGCCAGATTTGTAACTGTCCCTAACTTAAAGAGTTTGCAGAATACATTTCAAAATGATGAAATTGAAAAATAACTTTCTGATAGGACAGAAAACATTGTGGGAAAAGGAGAAATTGTACGTTAAGAGCAATTTCTCCTTTAAACAAAATGTTTTCCAGAGTCAACTGCAACAAACAGGTCAAATGACTTGTTTAGTAATGGGTTTATGTAATGACTCCCATTCCTCCGTGTAAATCATCGAGGTCCGACAGAAAGACATTAATTATGTATCAAGCAAGGTTTTCTTGTAGTTAATATTAGGTGATTATCTTACACCCGTAACACACAAACTCGGCGTTAAGTTGGTTCCCACTTTAATAACCATCTCTATTTATATGGCTTTACATCACGTCAACATTATATCAGTTATGATGCGATATCCTTTTCTTAAAGGCTCATGAAAGGAGTCTAATGCTTTATCAAAATATATCAAACCGTTTGTTAGGTTCAAATGGGGTCTTAAAGCATTCATTAATTAGTTTTCATTAATTTTACTAACATGATGAAAGAAATCCATATATTTTTTTTCAAAAATGTATTTGTACTCATATCTTTTCATGTGCATTTAATGATGGGGAAGACCACATACTCTATTACCCACAAGGGTGGTTAAAGTCGGGTAGTACCATCGGCATTCTGCAAGTCAGTCGAGAGACTATATGTACCTATCATGGTAATCCATATCCCTTACCGGGATTTGAACCCCTGTGAAGAGGGGCGATGTAATTTCAAGCTCTGTACACTAACCGTTAGGCCATACATGTCTCCTCTGAATGTCGCATTCCAGTATCCTCAACAGGTTCGATCCTCTGGTTGGGTTTTCTAGGCTCTGACGGCCTTCTTTCGGAAAGTCGATTTTTATACAATATTTCTCCATCAAGCCCTGCTGCGCAATTTTGCGATTTTAACATTTTGCTCAATGATACCTCGCTGATATCGCAATGGTACCTGTTGCTATTTTTGACTGAGATCAGTTATACACGGGCAATCTAATCGGCTTTTGGCACAATTGTTACTACCTGATATCTTAAATGTGCTTGTTCACATGATTGTGCTTGTTGAAAGAATCAATTTACAAGTCAAAATGAAATGTTTGAAAACTTTTTTGTATTTTGGTATAATAACTTGATGAAAAATAGCCAGTGAAAG